>BHFT01005250.1:0-28986 GCA_004320025.1 Laticauda laticaudata
CCCATGTCCGTTCCTTTCCGTTGTTTTCCGTTCTGTTTATGCAAATTTGGGGCACTTTTGAGAGTGGATAAAAAGGGATGGAGCCACCCCTGAAATTTTGCTCGTCCGCTGTGTCCTTTTTGCATACGTTTTGCATCCAAGCTGCTTGGTGCTCTGAAACTGAAACTAAAACTCCTCTCCTCTGCTTGTGTTTTGCATTTGGGAGAGATTTCTTTTTTCAGGTAGGGAGGGGGAGTAGAACTCCTTAGCATCAGAGCATGTTAATAATAATAATACAGGAAATACTAATGCTCTGATGGTCATTTTGAAAAATCCTTTCTTATTGAGCCCCAAGAAGCCAAGAGGAACATACGTGCCAAATTTCAAATTTGTAGGCTTTACGGTTCTGGAGATTTTGTGATGATGCCTGAGTGGTTTTCGCTTTTCACTAGAGAGAGATATTTCAATGACAGGTGGTCCTCGGTGTACAACTGCCATGGAGCTTAAAATTTCTAGTGGCTAAGCGAGACATTTTGTAAAGGCAGTTTTTCCCCCGTTTTAGGACCTTCCTTGCCCCGGTCTTTAAGTGAATCACTGCAGGTCTTAAATTAGTCACACGGTGGTTAGAGGAATCTGGCTTCCCCATTGTCAGAAGGTTACAAATGAGATCACATGAACCCAGGACACTATCATAAATGTGAGTCTAGTTGTTCAACCATCTGAATTTTTGATCATTCCAAATCGCAGAAGATGGTTGGGAGGGTGAAAGGAAGGGGAAGGAGGGAGGGAGGAAGGAAGGAAGGGGAAGGAGGAAAAAGAGAGGGAGGAAAGAAGGAATGAGGGAGGGAGAAAGGAAGGGAAAGGAGGAAAGAAGATGGGAGGGATGGAGGGAGGAAGGAAGAAGAGAGGGAGGGAGGAAAGAAGGAGGGAGGGAAGGAGAAAAAAGGAAGGAGGGAGGAAGGAAGGTGGAAGGTGAAAGGGAAGGGGAGGAGCCATTGTGTACAAGTTATTGCAGTCCCAATTTGCAAACCTTGTGCAAATGTAAGTAGATGCCATCTGGCTTATAGAGTGTCGCCAGAGGCGAAATATGCCAGCTTCTGAAATGATGGCATGCAGCTTTGTGCTGAAACTTTGCTGATAGTTTCTGTTCTTCTTTCTTATTTAATTAGCCCTCTCAAAGTAGCAAATGCAATCATCACAATCTCAGTGATAGAAATCCCATTAACAGCATAAAACAACAGGTACAATAACAGCCAGCTAACTGCATTTTTTTAGTTATTCATAAAATTGCACTCTGAATAATAGTACCTTAGTTGAATGAGGCTTTGGAAACACTGAATTAGTGCCACGGCAAACAAATATATCAAACAGGGAAGAAAAATAGAGAAGTAATTATATTTGAAATCAACCTACTGTAAAAGATAAGCAGGTTAGAAAAAAGTTTTAATGACCTTAAGCTGAATTAAAAAGGGAAGTCCCTTGCCTTCTTTTGAAAGCCACATTCTCTGTTCTTATCAATCTCATCCAGAAAAGAGTAAACTTAGAGCAAACTTAGTTTTCAAACAGGTTGACACTGGAAGAGAGTTGGCTGAATCCAAAATCCCTACGACAGAGATGGAGAAATTTAATTTATATCTTCCTATGTGCAATCTGGTATAAAATGTCACAAGGAAGGAAGGAAGGAAGGAAGGAAGGAAGGAAGGAAGGAAGGAAGGAAGGAAGGAAGGAAGGAAGGAAGGANAATTCAAAAATATTTTACTGCTGGTTCTGATGGGCATGGCAGTGGAAGGCTACTGTAAAATCCCCACTCCCTCCCCATTCCTGGGGGAAGGTTACTGCAAATTCTCTCCCCACCCCACTAACCTGCTTTCCAGCTCTGTTCTCCTGTGCAAGGCAACCAAAGAAGACCCAGCCAATCAGCTGGGATTCAACGGGAGGCAGAGAATCGATGGGGGTGGGGGCAGTCAAAGGTGGCATTTGCTGGTTCTCTGAACTACTCAAAATTTCCTCTACCAGTTCTCCAGGACTGGTCCGAACCTGCTGAATACCACCTCTGGTCCCCACATTCACTACAAGTCCTGGAGTAAAAGCTCTCACAAACACTTTCAGCAGTGTCTGGCTGTGAGTAGTGCAATAAGCCACGTTTAGCCAAACAGGAACCAGAGCCAGCAGTCCAGTAAGCCAGGTGAGCCCAAACAGTAACCAGAGCAAGAAGTTCAATGAAGCAGGCAAATTGGGCTCGCGCCACAAGACAGAACACAATAATCTCCAGGCGTCGGCAAGTATACTCGAGACTCCATAGATTCCATGCTTCTTCCCGACAAATGCCCCTCCCGCCGGGACCTTCTTACACCTCAGTCCCCAGGTGGGCCTTGTGAAGAGGGGCGGGACGCTCTCCTCCCAAGTAGCCAGCTCAGTCTGCGTCGTTCTTGCCTTCTCTCTTCTCTCCATGTTCTCGGATCAGGAGGGGGTGGTCCTTGCTCATCACCTGAGCTCTGTCTCTCTTGCTCCTCCCTCTCTGCAGGCCTTACTAATCCAGAAAAGCCCTGCCCAGATGGACTCTGCCCTTCCCCAGTTTCCTCCAAGGCCAACGGAGCCGCCCTCTCCCTCTCTGACGGCTCTTGTCCCAGCTCATCTTCCCCCACAGATTCAGACTCTGACAGCTGGGGGAGGCATGACACTTGGGAGGTTTGAATTCTTCGTGTGATATATATTTTTATTAATTATTTATTAATGTGGCGTCCCAGCATTTGTGATGTTTTTACAGGCTCTTCCTTGGCTGGAGAAAATTGAGAGTTTAAATAAGGTTGCAATTCTTAATTACGTGTCAGGGATGCTTTATTCATAGCCTGTAGTTTAGATGAGGACATATGCTAATTATTCCAAGAAGGACTCTCTTTTTTTTTTAATGGTTGTTTTTCATCTCCTCCCTTGATTTCTTCAGCCATCCAAATGAATAGCCCAAGTGGGGAGGGGGGAGAGAGATGTGGGGGAGGTTATTATGAATTATTAAGACTTCTGGATGGAAAATGGACTTCTCTCCAGAGTCCATTTGATGTGCATTTTCTTGGCTTCAGGGAAAGCATTTTTATTCATGTAGTTTGATGTATCCAGGGGTATAATAAAAGCAGCTATATTTCAGGGTTATAGGCTCTGCCATCTTATAATTTCAAGCACGTTTGTCAAGGATTTTCAAAACAGAGATTGAGATTTCTAACAACCTCAGGATAACAGAGTTGGAAGAGACCCTGGAGATCTTCTAGTCTGACCCCTGGCTCAGGCAGCAAATGCTCCACCACTTCAGACAAATGGTTGTCCAATCTCTTCTTAAAAACTTGCAATATTGGAGCATTCACAACTTCTGGAGCAAAGTCATGGTCCACTGATTAATTGTTCTCATTGTCGGGTAATTTCTTCTTAGTTCTAGGTTGCTTCTCTCCTTGATGAGATTCCATCGATTGCTTCTTGTCCTGCCTTCAGGAGCTTTGGAGAATAGATTGACTCCCTCTTCCCCCTGAGATATTGGAAGACTGTTATCATGTCACCCCTGGTTCTTCTCTTTATTAAGCTACTAGCTCGATTGTGGTGGGGATTTTTTTCCTAGTTTAAGAGGTGTGAAGCATCAGTATATTGTGTAATACGAGCTCTATACCCGTGCTTCACTACGAAACTATGTGGTTGGGCTGAGTTTCTGGGGAGGAAAATCTGGGGGGAGATTCTGCCTCTGCCTGCCAGCATCCATCGGTATTCATCTGGCTAGCGTCCTGTCGATGTGTGAGAGTTGAGGGTTTGGAAACTGAAACAGCATTTGCTGTGTGAGCAAGAAGGAGGCAGCAAGGAGCCTGAGCATGGCTAAGCTCAACTGTTCTGTACTAAAGCTGCTTGGTGCTGTCAAACTAAAACTGAAACTGAAACTCCTCTCCTCTGCTTGTGTTTTGCATTTGGAAGAGATTTCTTTCCAGGCGGGAAGGGGGAGTAGAACTCTTTAGCATTGTTCTGTATGCAAATTGGGTTACTCCAAAACATGCAAATCTGATTGGTCAACTAAAGTAAGCATTGGATTGGTGATTGGTTCAACTAAGAACCATCCAAATAAAGTAAAAAAGGTGGCAATATTCGAACAGCTGCCATTGGTTAAAGCCGGCAGCTAGCCTGTATAAAAGGCTGCCGCAAGTTCGGCCAACCGTTCTGCTTTTACTGACTCCTTGAAATAAAGACTTTATTTGTTGGAACCCGGTTTTACCTCATGTTTTTCCGAACAAAACACTGGCGACGAAGGTGGGATCGTCCTGAACGCGAAAACTGCATGCGGTGATAAGAAGCCCAGACGACAACAAAGATGCCTGGAAACAACGCACCGCCCCGCACCCTTCACCCAACGAGAGGATTGGGATTCCTTATGGGAGACCGCTTCCAGATGTATCTGGAAAGCAATGAAATGGAAGGAATTTCGGAGCAACGTAAGAGGGCTGTGTTCCTAACACACTGTGGGCCAACGGTCTTCAAGATGGCACAAGGCTCTAGCGAAGCCCCAAGATGTCAAACAACTAACGTGGCCAGAATTGCAACGAATCCTCAAGCACACTACGCTCCATGGTGTCCAATTTAATAAGCGACATGAATTCTACAGGAGAGACCAGAGAGAGGGAGAGACCGTCGCCGATATTCCGTTGCTGCACTTGACAAATGGTGGTGAGTGTGAATTCTCAACCTCGACGAGACAATTGAGGGATCGAGTGGTGTTGGGGTTGAGAGACTCGACCACACAGAGTAAATTACTCAACAAACCCAATCAGTCGTAGCCGAAGCTATTCCGGAAGCCACAGCTGCCGAAGCCACAAAAAAATTGGCTGTCACTATGAAGAAAATGACACACATAGTGACGAAATGAACCCAACCAAAGACAAAAAACAATCTACCACCACCAGCACTACGAAGAGTATGGGAACACCTGACTCTAGCGAAGGAGATGAGAGGTCCACCGCCTATACACACTAACAGAAAAGAGCGGGAAAGAAGAAGATTGGCGGGAATGCGCTGGCTGCGGAGGAAATCATCCCCGAGCCAAATGCAGATTTCTCGATGCCATCTGCAGGGTCTGCAAGAAATGAGGGCACTTCGAAAAAAGTCTGCAGAAACAAGAAAAAGCTACAGCCCAACAGACACAGAAAATGCTCCAATACAAGCTTCGAGCCAAAACGAACTGAAAAGAAAGTGGCAACAAGACAAGCGAGCAATACACACCAGACTTTCACTAATAGAAGCGCCCCAGATGGAAAGCGGGAAGAAAGTAAAGTCATTGTAGAAATCGAAGGGAAGCCCTGCAAGATGGAAGTAGACTGCGGGTCCTTTCTCTCTATGGTATCGTGGGACACAATAAAACAGCTAGTCCCAGATATCAAAACCAAAGAACTAAAGAAGCAAGCACCTAACTCTCAAGGACTACCAGGAAACCAAATCCCTGTAGTCGGCATGGGACATTTCCGAGTCACCTACAAACAACACGTCAAAGTGCTACCGCTGAACCATAGTCGACGAGACAGACCAAGTCTCCTGGGCATCGAATGGTTCGCACCATTGGGCATCGGATGACCGGGATCGATCAGTGACTGCAACCGGCTGGGAAGAAGACGCTCATCCGGAATTCCAGGACGTTTTTGACGCTCACTCGGCAAGTTCGGGGAAATCCCATTTCTTTTAGTCTTAGAACCCCAATAGCCCCACGAAGAATAAAAGCCAGGCGAGTTCCTTTTGCACTAAAGCAAAAATAGAGGAACAGCTAGACAAATTAATAGCCCAAGGGGTATTAGAACCTGTGGACCATGCCAAAGTGGGAAACGCCTACAGTCACACCTATCAACCCCGACGGATCCAATAGAATCTGTGGTGACTAATAAGGCTACCCTGAACCACGCATTACAACCAAGCGCATACCGGTGCCAGTAGTCCAGCATTTGCTTCACTCCCTGGGAAAAGGAAAGGTTTTTGCTAAACTCGACCTAGCACAAGCCTACCAACACTCTCAGTGGACCCAGAAACGGCGGAAGCACAGACTATAGTCACCCATAAGGGCGCATTCAAATGTCACTGACTTCAATTTGGAGTAAGTGTAGCCCAGGCTTTTTCAGAGTCTAATGGAACGCCTCCTAAATGGCATACAAGGAGTCGTACCATACTTTGATGACGTCCTGATCTCAGCAAAGATGAAAACCCAATTAAAAAAAAAGACTCAAAGAAGTACTAATTAAGTTTAGAGAATCTGGCCTCAAGGTGAAAAGAGAAAAGTGTTGCCTAGTTAAGAATAGCGTCGAATTCCTGGACTATTTAATAGACGGAGAGGGTATACACCCTACAGACAAGAAAATTAAAGCTATCATGAAGCACCAGAACCAAGAAACAAAGCCGAACTACAAGCATTTCTTGGACTGATAAATTTTTATAATGTATTCCTACCGAATAAAGCACAATAGCAGAACCATTGCACCGTCTATTGGACAAAGAAAGCAATTTTGGACTGGGGTTATAGAGAAGAAGAATTCCTTCCAAAAAATTAAAAAAATTGCTAACATCAACAAATGTTCTCATTCAATTTAGCAACACACTACCATTGAGAGTGACCTGCGACGTTTCGCCATTTGAGTCGGTGCATTCCTTGAGCCCAGCCAACTGCGCATGATGGCAGGAGAGGCACCCGTCGCATACACTCCAGGACTTTGTCTAAAACGCGAGAGGAATTACAGCCAACTCGACAGAGAAGCTCTAGAAATTGTCCTGGAAGTGCAAACGCTTCACGAGTACGCTCTACGGGGCAGAATTTTCAAATTATAACAGACAGCAAACCGCTAATTGGGAATTTTGGCGGGAACAAGCCACATACCAAATATCCTTTCTCCAAGCATGACTAGATGGTGCAGATTTCCTAGCCAGCCCTATTCCTACACCCTGACACATCGACCAAGGAAACAAATTTCGGCATGCGAGCTTTGAGCAGAGCACCCTTAACCCAGAAACCGAGGAAGACCCAGCACCAGCGAGACAGCATTACAAATAGAGACTTGCCCCGATCTACCCATATCAGCTTGATGCTGCCAGAGCCACCCGTCGGAAAGACTCATGACTGCCCGCGTCCTCAGCTGGGTAGGTAAAGGCTGGCCGGAAAAACCAAAAACTGAAAACTTTAAACCTTTCCGACCAGACAGACTGAACTTGCGATTCAAAGGGGTGTTTTGATTGTGGGGTGTCGGGTAGTCATTCCTAACAAACTCACACCCAGGGTACTTGGGATGTTACAGAAAGGGCACCCGGAATTGTGAAAAATGAAAAGCTTGCTAGAAGTTATGTTTGGTGGCCGGGTATTGATAAGGACAATAGAATATTGGGTAAGCTCGTTGCAACAAGTGCAGGGATAGACCGTCCCCGGCCTAAAGCACCCATTAGAGACTGGGAAACCCGGAGGCCCGTGCAAGAATCCACATTGATTTCGTCGGTCCTACCCAAAGGGCATACATTCCTGATTGTCGTTGATGCCTTATTCTAAATTGGCTAGAAGTAAAAATCATTGGCATCAACGACAACAGAAACTGTAATCAAACAATTAGACAACCTTTTTGCCACCCATGGTCACGACATCCTCGTATCAGAGTAATGTGGCACACAGCTAACCAGCCTTACAATTGAGCAATACACTAGCCTTCGCCTAGGTATAAGACATGCCCTAAAACCGGTGCCGGCTCACCGCGGCGCAACGAGGGCTGAGAGAATGTCGCGGTTTACCAAAGAGGGTTTAGAGAGAATGGACACCGGTTGATGTCCAATCAGAAAAATAAACCGATTGCTCATCTCCAACACTAACGCCCAGTACCATGACCAGACAAGTCCCAGCAGAAATTGCTCATGGGTAGGAAATTAAAGATCACACCTCGACAGGTTGGCACCCAATTTTACGCCAGAAAACCCCCCCCAACTCCTCCAAACGATTTAGGAAATTTGAAATAGGCGAGTTCGGTTTAACCGCTAAAACACTTCACCGGGGGACCTGTTTGGCTATCCAGGACAAATCACGCAAATAACGGCCCCAAATCCTACGATTAACAATTGACAGATGGCAGGGAATGGAAAGCGGCACATAGACCAAGCTTCCGTTCCGAAACAATAGAAGCGAAATACAGACATACACCCATACATGGACAAAAAACGCGTGAACATATGGCAAAACCAAAGGGGGGGGGGGAAACTGCGCGAAAACAAATAAAGAACCATAAACAAAAAACCAAAGAGATTAACAAACAAAAAGAGCAAATAAAAGACTCACTGTTTGAAGAGAACTTGCGAGAAGAGCCCATCGAGAAGGGGACAGCCAGGCAGCTCGACCTGCCGGAGGAAACGGGAGGGAGCGGCCAAAAATACGCGCGGCCTAAGAAACTGCAGGCGGCAGAATGGCTGTTACTCACCTTCCAGACGGTTCCAGAGAGAAGGACGGACGACAAGCAGCCCCATCCGAACGGTCGAAAATCTCCGCCGAAAGTGAACTGCGCAGGTTCGTCGAAGTCAGGAAAAGCCCCGCCTACCTGCGCGACTACATCAACCACGTAGGACTGAACTAAGTGAGGGAGGGGTGTTCTGTATGCAAATGGGTTCACTCCAAAACATGCCAAATCTGATTGGTAACTAAAGTAAGCATTGGATTGGTTTCACTAAGTAACCAACCAAAAGTAAAAAGGCGGGCACAAATCGAACAGCTGCCATTGGTTACATAGCGCGGCAAGGTGCTAGCCTGTTAAAAGGCTGCCGCAAGTTTCGACCACACGTTCGCTTTTACTGACCGCTTGAAATAAAGACTTTTATTTGTTTGGAACCCCGGTCCAACCCTGCGTGTTTTTCCGAACCAAACAAGCATCAGAGCATGTTAATTATTAAACTAATCAAAAAAGGAATATAAATGCTCTGAGGGTCATTTGGAAAATCCTTTCTTGTGAGCATCTGGAAGCCAAGAGGACTCTAAATGACAAATTTCAAGTTTGTAAGCTTTAACGGTTCTGGAGATTTTGGTGATGACTGCGTGAGTGGCATTTCGCTTTGATATTATAGAAGAAGAAGATACATACTCAATCATCAAAACCTGAATAATAGAGTTGGAACGGATCCTTGGAAGTCTTCTAGTCCAACCCCACCTGCTTAGACAGGAAACCCTATCCCATTCCAGACAAGATGGTTTGGTCAATCTCTTCTTCAAAACTTCCAGTATTGGCGCATCCACAACTTCTGGAGGCAAGTTGTTCACGATTCATTGTAGCTAACAGTCAGGAAATTTCTCCTTTGTTCTAGTTTGCAATTCTCCCCCTGATGAATGTTCCCCCTTTGCTTTCTTGTCCTTGCCTCTGTGCTTTGGAGAATAGCTTGACCCAGTATACAGAAGACCAGAGCTGGAAGGGACTTGTAAGTATCTAGGTCCAACCCTCTGCTCAAGCAGGAACCCTATACTCCATTTATGACAAGTGGCTGTCCATATCTTCTTGAAACACACTCTCCCTCTTCTTTGTCACAGTCCCCTGAAATGTTGGAAGTCCTGCTCTCAATGTCAACCTGGGCCCTTCTTTGCATTGGACTAGAACATCCCCAATTCCAGCAAGAGGAATTGCATTTTAGAATATTAAGCTGGGCTAATTAAATCTCTGTGACTTTGGAGCAAAAGACAACATAGGCAAAATCCCCAACACTGCATATCTATTAGAGAAAATCCACCTCACTGCTTACACAGAATAGAATAGAAATAGAAGATATAGAAGAATAGAATAGAATAGAAGATAGAATAGAAATAGAATTCTTTTCTTGGCCATATAATTGATTGGACACACAAGGAATTGTTTTGGTGCAAATATTTCTCAATGCCGCATAAAAGAAAAGATACTTCATCAAGAGTCAAGTATCATAAGGGTACAAAGTTAATGATAGTCCATAGGTACAATAATCAATCAAATCAGATAGAAAGAATAAAGATAGATAGATAGATAGATAAGGATAGAAGATAGATAGAATAGATAGATAGATAAGATAGATAGTATGGAAAGAAAGAAGCAAGACTAGAACTAGGGTAAGTGAAGTAGAATAGAATAAAATAGAATTCTTTTCTTGGCCAAAATGTGATTGGACACACACAGAAATTTGGTCTGGTGCAAATAACTCTCCAGTGGTCATAAAAGAAAAAAATACATTCATCAAAGAGTCAAGTTATCATAAGGTACACCAGTTAATGATAGTCACAGGGTACAATAAACAATCAATCAGTAGATATAGAAGTAGATAGATAGATTAGATAGGAATAGATGATAAGATAGATAGATAGTAGTAGATTAGATGTTTTGATTAGGAAGGAAAGAAAGAGTAAGAGTAGAAGTAGAGTAGAGACAGAGGTACAGTAGTGTAGAGTTAGAGTAGAGTAGAGTAGAGTAAAGAGTAGAGTTAGAAGTAGAAGTAGAGTAGAAGATAGAGTAGAATAGAATAGAATTCTTTATTGGCCAAGGTGTGATTGGACATCACAAAGGAATTTGTCCTGGTGCAAATGCTCCAATGTACAATAAAAGAAAAGATACCATCGTCAAGAATCAAGAATCACAAGGTACAAACACTTAATAATAATCATAGGGTACAATAAGCAATCAATCAAATTAAATCCTACTAGGAAACAGTCAATAAAGATCGTAAGGATAACAAGCGACAAAGGTTACAGTCATACAGTCACAAGTGGGAAGGGGATGGATGGTGAGTGATGAGAAGATTCATAGTGATAGTAGTGGCAGAACTTTGTAAATAGTTGGACACAGTGTTGAGGGATTATTTTTGTTTAGCAAGAGTGATGGCTTTTTGGGAAAAAAACTCGTTCTTGTGTCTAGTTGTTCTGGTGTGCAGTGCTCTATAGCGTCATTTTGAGGGAAGGAGTTGAAACAGTTTATGTCCGGGATGTGAGGGGTCTGTAAATATGTTCACAGCCCTCTTTTGGACTTGTGCAGTATGCAGGTCCTCGATGGAAGGCAGGTGGGTAGTCATTGTTTTTTTCTGCAGTCTTAATTATCCTCTGAAGTCTGTCCTGTTGGGTTGCAGAACCAAACCAGACAGTTATAGAGGTACAGATGATAGATTCAATAATTCCTCTGTAGAACTGGGTCAGCAGCTCTTAAGAGGGATGCTTAAGAGGGATCGCAATGCAACTTCCTGCTGTCTTGATAGAGGTGAATTACCACGCGGACTCCCGTCATGGAACCTGATGCTCCATCCTAACACCCAAAAAAAAGGCAAAGAAAAAGATCGGCCCACAGGTGTTATGCCACCTTTCTTTCACGCTTTGCTTGAGTTCACTGTAGAAGGATGTTGTCATAGCAACCGTGTTTCCCTCCTCGGTCGCAGAAAGATGAAGGGGAAGGAGGTCGTCATAGTAACTAACTTGCTCCTCCGCTTCAGACATTGGAATGTCTGAGAAGATAAAATCACCTCACAGGTAGCAGAACCACTTTCCAGGAAGATGGAAATCCCTGTTTTTCTACATCTACTTTTGTCAAAAAGTGAAATGTTTTATTTTTCAGTGGGGGAAATATCTGCCATTTGGAAAAGCAGGGAAGAATCTGGAAGACTTCCCAGAAATTTACCCTTTGACCTTTTTTTTTTTTTTTGGTTCTTTCATGTCCAATGTCAGAGTTATGGTTCCTCAGTATTCTGCTGCTTTGATGGAAGGAGGAAGACACAGACAAATCTCCAAATCTCAATGGCTTTCTCAAAGGATGCAAATGACCAGCTGCCTGCAAGGAGTATAAATCCATCAGTTCTCCACCACCCAGTCAGGGCTGAAGAAGCTTCTTGGAGGAGAAGCAAAACCTCTTCAAAGAAAGTCCAGTTGCTTCTTGAAAAAAGCACCCTGAGGACATAGACAAACCTCCAAGTGGCCTCAACCACTCTCTAAAAGGATGCAAATGACCAGCTGCCTGCAAGGAGTAAAAATCCTTCCATTCCCTACCATCCAGTCAGAGCTGAAGGCGCTTCTTTGGATGAGAAATGAAAGGTCTTCAAAGAAAAACAAGAATGTCCAGTTGTCTCTTGAAAAAAAAAAAAACACCTTTGGGACAACCACAACCTGGATGACTGACAATCTCCATAGACATATGGTATCTATCAGGGCACCACAGAATCATAACTACACATTGAAGTCCAGTTGATCTGATCTATTGATCATGTCTATACAAAAGGCTCTGGTCAGTCCTCAATTGGCGAGATAGATGATAATAGATGGACATCAAGGATGGCCATTAACGCTTCTTTTTTCTGCTTGAGTGTTCAGGGGCCACACTGAAGTTCTTAGTGATTATATTTGAGAAACGGGGAGAAAACCTTCTTTAATAATACAGTAGTAGTAGTAGTAGTAGTAGTAGTAGTAGTAGTAGTAGTTCCTAGGTCCTTGGTTAGGACTCGAGCTGTTGAGCTACCACCCAGCCCCAAAGGCTGTGAATCTTACTAAAGATTAAATAATAGTAGTAGTAGTAATAGTAATAACAATAATAATAGTAATAGTAATAATAGTAATAGTACAACAAATCAAACAAATACGTAACAGTAGCCCTTGACTTACAACAGCTCATTTAGTGAGTGCTCCAAGTTACAACATCACTGGAAAAGGTGACTTATGACCATTTTTCACATTTACAACCATTGCGGCCTCCCCGTGGTCCCACGATTTACATTCGAATGCTTGACAACAGACTCACATTTATGACCATTACATATCTACAGATCCCTCACATCCCAGACATAAACTGTTTCAACTCCTTCCCTCAAACCAACGCTATAAAGCACAGCATCCCAGAGCAACTAGACACAAGGGGAGTTCTTTCCCCAACGCCATCACTCTGCTAAACAAATAATTCCCTCAACACTGTCCAACTATTTACAAAGTCTGCACTACTATTACTGTTAATCTTCTCATCACTCCTTATCACCCATCCCCTCCCACTTGTGACTGCATGACTGTAACTTTGTCGCTTGTATCCTTACGATTTACATGGACTATTTCCTAGTATGATTTGATTGCTTATTGTTCCCTATGGCTATTATTAAGTGTTGGATCTGGTGATTCTTGACTCTTGATGAATGTATTTTTCTTTTTATGTACACTGAGAGCATTTGCACCAAATTCCTTGTGTGTCCAATCACACTTGGCCAATTAAGAATTCTATTCTATATTTATATGTAAACAATAAAAAATATGTGTCCCCCCAAAAAAAAAATTTAAAATACACAGCAGGTGAGGGGAAAAAATGACTTTCATCCACAGACCTAGGAGACGGGTCAATCTGGGATCTGCCTTGAGCCTGGGGCCATTTGCAATGTTCAACACAAAAACCAGGGATGTGGATTTTGTAACACTTGGGAAGGCAAGCAGAGAAGGGGGGGGATCAGATAAAAGAAGAACTGGACTGTGCTTACCTCAAAGGCTTTGCTTAAGTTGTCGAAAAGAACCTGGCCAGCGCTGACTTTATGTTTCACTCCTCTCACCGTCCCATTCTTGCTGAGGATCTTGATTCGTTTGGGGCCAAACCCTTTTTCTTTGGCGGCCCTCACCAATGCGAGCATCGCATCCATCTCCGTCTCGTTCTCGTCGCCTTCGGAGCCAGCCTGTCCATGGTTCTGTCCGTCTAACTCACTGAAGCGGCTGTTGGGGTCGCTCTCTGAGCTGCTGGTACACTCTGAATCCAAGGAATCTGATGTTTCTCCATTGGTGTAGACCTCCTTCAGGATGCGCCCGCTGTGAGAAGATGCGATGCGAAATCGGACTTTCCTCGGCTGCCTCTTCCCCTCAACCAGGGTATCCCCCGTCAATATTGCCCCATCCATTGACAGGAACTGGTTTACATCATCCCAGTCTAGTTTGTCATTAGAGACGCCAGATCCTCACACTTATAACAATATCAAAGTTGGTTTTCCAGTGACAGCAGGATGGCAGATATGAAGCCACCGACTAAAGGAAAGAGGACACCTGACATGTTAGACGATGGTTCAGCCATGAATTATGGATATCCCGGTGTGCTATGGTTACCTTTAAACAAACACCTGCAAAATGAGAGCCTCCATTCTATATTAATAACCCAGGGGTATACTTTTTCTTCAGTGGAAGAAGCGAAATAATTCTGATTCTTCGCTTGTTTGTTGTTTTAAATATCAGATGATGACCCGGGGTGTGGCACAAAGACAATACAGTCAAATAATAAGTAGGAGTCCCTTTATTAGCTCCAACTTTGTCCCCAATGTCCTGGTTACCTTCTGGGCTGGAGGAAAACTCTCCCAGCCTTTGGCTGCAGAGAATCAAATCCAAAATGTGGCCAACAAAAACTTTAACCATAAGTCCAATCAAGGCAAAATGAGGTAATTAGTCTGACAGGGCAGGAGCAAGAATTCCAGACGTGAAGGAGCAGCAGCAATTCAACATGTTTGGGAGGATTCCAGGAACACAGATAACCACAGTCAACACAAGATAAACTCACATTTGCTCCCAGCAGACGCCGCTCTCAGCTTCCTCTCCTTTAAACTTTCTTCCCAGGTGTGCTTAATGAAGGGAATCAGGGCCCTTTCCTCCCCTGTAAGCCATGCAACCCACATTGTCTCTTCTCCTTTCCTCCCTGTTTGAATGAAGAGGAGGTGGGCCTGGGTCTTCCTCTGAACCCCCTCTCCCTTGTTCTACCTCTTTCCTGCTCTGCCCAATTGGACTTTGCCCTTCCCCAGCCTCCTCCACAGCCAATAGAGCCACTCTCCCACTCCCTGTCAGCTGTTCACCTTCCTCCTCGGATTCAGACTCTGACAGGGGACATGACAGTATCTCAGACATACATAGTACATCAGTTTTCATGGGTTTGTGGGCAGCATACAAGGAATGAACCTGGAGAGTTCATTTGTGGGGTAATAGTGAATCCTCCTATCCTGAGGAAAACTATATGAAAACAGGTGGCCTTGGGTGACATACTATGCAGGCAGTCCTCGACTTACAACAGTTTATTGACTAGCTGTCCAAAGTTACAACGGCAATGAAAAAAGTGGAAAGGATTAGCCAGTGACAGCACCATTGCCCTGGGGACACCCAAGCCTTACATGTCCCCAGCTAAAGGAAAGGATGGGCACATAAAGATTCTATGGAGAGAAATGAGTTTATTTTAGATGCCTTAGAACCATGGCTGGGCTGTTATGGGTAGCCCAGCACAATACCGTGATGAATCACAATACTGTGATTACAGCACAATGGCTGCAAAGCAAGAAATCCAGCAGGGCAAGTCAAGGAGCCCAGGAAGCAAAGGAACAAGGCAATTAATCCAGGAAACCAGAAAGAAAGTGAGAAATCCAGGAAAGTTCAAACGTTGGCAACGGCACTCAACACTCCCTGAATTCAGCATTTGTTCCCAACAGATGCCCCCTCCTCACAGCATCTCCTTAAGTCTCAATCCCCAGGTGTGCCTTGTAAAGAGGGGTGGGGTGATCTCCTCCCAAGTAGCTGGGTTAGTCCGCACTGTTCTCACCTTCTCTCCACTCTCTGTGCTCAAGGATCAGGAGGGGATGGTCCTTGCTTATCACCTGAGCCAGTGGTGGGATTCAAAAAAATTTACCACCAGTTCTATGGGTGTGGCTTGGTGGTCATGGCAGGGGAAGGATACTGCAAAATCCACATTCACTCCCCACCCCACTAACCTACTTTCCAGCTCCGTTCTCCTGTGCAGGGCAACAAAAAAAGATCCAGACGATCATCTGGGACTTGGGAGACAGAGAATAGATGGGGTTGGCAGAGCCAGTCAGAGGTGGGATTTGCTGCATCTCCAAACTACTCAAGATTTCCGTTACCGGTTCTCCAGAACTGGTCAGAACCAGCTAAAGACCACCTTTGGCCTGAGCTCTGTCTCTCATGTTCACTGCTGAGCCTCTCTTGGTCATCCTGTCCATGTTCCTCCCTGTCTACAAGCTGTCCAAAATCCTGAAAGGCCCTGGCCTGACTTGGCTGTCAGCTCTAGCTCTGGCTCACCCTCCTCCACAGTTTCAAGCTCCAACAGGGTCATGGCACTTCTAGTAAATGGTTAGCAAGCATCTCATTCATTGTTTGGATCTTTCTCTAGGGAAAAATCGCTCCTCCGTGGATTTAGCTCCAGCCCAGAATTCTCCAAAATGCTATTTCGAGCTCAGTTTTAGATGTTTTGTCTTGTCTTGACTCCATCCCTTTAGGGCCTGTAAAACAAAGGTGTGAGTAGCACAAATAAAATGTGGTGCAGCAGGATGTCTCTACTTCTCATCTGCTCAGGCTGGCTGGTGAGGTTGAAATACTCTCCTTTGAACTAAATCCTGTTTACATCTTCACTCAGATTTTGACAGGTTGCATCCCTATAGTGAAAGAGTTGTATTTTTTTTTCCAAGAAAAGGTAGTTACGTTGGTGAGAGATAAGCAGTAGATAACAGAAGGGTCTAAAACGAGCTCAGGGAAGTTCGAATTCAGTGTTAAGATTCTTCAAATTAAAATGAGACCACAAAGAATATTGTTCAGCTTTATTGCTGCTGTCAAGATTTTTTTGTTTTTTTTTTAAAGTAGGATGGCTTCCCACATACTTGTTACGAGCAGAAGCAAAACTACAGAATAACAGAGTTGGAAGGGACCCTGGAGGTCTTCTAGTCCAATCCCCTGCCCCTACACCATTTCAGACAAATGGTTATTCAATCTCTTCTTAAAAACCTCCAGTGTTGGAGCATTTACAACTTCTGGAGGCAACTTCCGTCCCACTGATTAATTGTTCTCACTGTCAAGAAACTTCTCCTTAGGAAAATGCCATGCGGAATCTGACTTAAAAAGTATATATGTAATGTAGTTGTTAAGAGATTATTGTTATTAATTTTAGGTGATAATTAAAGTTAAATGATTATTGGGATTTAAAGGAAGATTAATTAAACGATATATAAGCTATATGGGTGGTACATTCTGATTGATAATTGTGGGGGAATTTTTTCTTTTTTGAAATGTTTGAATTGAGATGGGATTTTTGAAACGATGAAATAAGAATATGTGATGAAATTGCAAACCCGACAGACAAAAATATAAAGTACATGGAATCTGAAGATATGAGAGTTATTTAAAGTCTAAGGAAATAGGTTAAAAAAAATGAATTGAAAATTGAGTAAAAAAGCTGGAGAAAGGTATTTGAGAAAAATGATAGAAAATATGTAAGGTAATGATAAGATATGAAATTAAATGTGAAAGATAGTTATGTCATCAAAATCATGTTTGTATGTAAATGGGATAACCTAGAATTATGCTGTTCACCTAAAAAATATGTTTTTAAAATGTGGAAAACTGAAATAAAATTTTATTAAAAAAAACTCCTTAGTTCCAGGTTGCTTCTCTCCTTGATTAGTTTCCATCCGTTGCTTCTTGTCTTGACTTCAGGTGCTTTGGAGAATAGCTTGACTCCCTCTTCTTTGGGGCAGCCCCTCAAATATTGGAAGACTGCAATAATTTTGCCCTTCTTCTCTTTGACAGATTAACAAAGTTGGAAGAGACCTTGGAGATCATCTAGTCTACACACACACTTCCACCCAAACAGGAGACAGCATTTCTGATGGGGCAGTCCAGTCTCTTCTGGAAAGCTTCTGGGGATAAAGCTCCCACAACTTCCGAAGACAACTTCTGTTCCATGGATTGATGGTTCTCAATGTCAGAAAATTCCTCCTCATTTCCAGGTTGAATCTCTCCTTGTACAGTTTCCATCCATTGTTCCTTGTCTGGCCTTTGGGTGCCTTGGAGAATAGTTTGACCCCCTCCTCTCTGTGGTAGCCCCTCAAGTATTGGAAGATGCTATCCTGTCTCCCCTGGTCCTTCTCTTCACTAGACTAGACGAGATTGGCTTCCCTCCAGAAGTTGTGGGTGTTCCATCACTGGAGGTTTTGAAGAAGAGGTTGGACAGCCATTTGTCTGAAATGGTTTCCTGCTTCAGCAAGGGGTTGGACTAGAAGATCTCCAAGGTCCCTCCCAATTCACTCTCAAAAAACAAAGAACACCAATATCCCTCTTTATTAGCAGAGATTGAATGGAGCTATGAAAAAGAAATATTAGTATGAGGGACCTGCCTGTCTTGTTTATCCAGAAACGTCTCTCTTAACTACAAATCCAGGGACCGTATCATCATATCTTTGTGCCAACATGCTTGACTGGAAGAATCTTCGTGTAGATTCAGAAATATCCCAATGTCAATACTGTGTTTCCCTGAAAATAAGACCCTGTCTTATATTTCTTTTGCCACCAAAAAAGGCATCAGGTCTTATTTTCGGGGAATGCCATTCACTGACAAACCTCACTTGCGTGTGTCGCTCCCAGCCTCCTTTTCGCTATCAGAGGCTTTCAGGAACTTCTTCTTCTGTAGCCGGCAAGGCTTTCCTGAAGGCCTCTACAGCCAATAACAGAGCTCTGGATCGATCCAGAGGTTATTTGTTGTCAGCTCCAGAGGCCTTCAGGAAAGCCTTACCAGTCTTGCTGGCTGCAGAAGAAATGGGCTGGCAAGGCATGTGTCGAGGTCTGCGATGCTTGGCTACAACTGTGCAAAGGTAAGTAGCAGGGCAGCTCCACCCCCTTCATCCCCACCCTAGCTGAATTTTTACCCATCCACTCTGTAATGGGCGGGATCTTAATAAGGGCTTATTTGGGGGGTAGGGCTTATATTGGGTGCACATGTAAAAATCAAGCTAGGTCTTACTTTCGGGGTAGGTCATATTTTCAGGGAAACGGTATTTGTCGGTCTGAGTTTTAAGCCCTGAATTGGAAGCTGAGACTGTAACACTTTCTGTGAGATTCCCAGTCGTAGTAATTTGCTACTTCCCATGAAAATTGGGGGTCTCTCCGAAGCCCCGTCTGCATAACAGCCTCCTAAATTGAATTAGCTCTCCTTCACTTTTGATAATGCAAGGCAGGAGAGTGGGGAAGGAGGGAAGGAGAGACAATGAGCTCACATCCTAGGAGAAATAGAAGCCAGAGGAGATAAAGGTTGTTACTGCTGGTGTGCTTTGTGTCTCCAGACCTCATTAAGGCTGAAGTGGGGACCAGAAATAAAACAGTGTGGTGTGACCTCTACTGTACTTACGAAGCTGCATTTTCACAATGTTCAAGAGGAAGAATGCAAAGGCAAAGACACTTGGAAGCTAAATGAACTGAATGTCTATGCAGGTTGTCTGTCCTCCAGGTCACGGTTGTCCTAACAGTGCTTTTTCAAAAGGCAATTGGACTTTTGGTTTTTTTTCCTTGAAGGTGTTTTGCTTCCCATCCACGAGAAACTTCTGACTGAACAGTGGAGAAAATCAGAAATCCTTCCAACCTCCTCTGCCACTCAGCCCAAACTGAAGAAGGTACAGGATTAAACTAGGGGTGGTGTGATGACCCAAAAGGGCATGGCACAAAAGCAACCAAGTCCCAAAAGTAGATAAAGTCCCTTTAATTCCTCCAACTTGGCCCCCAATGTCCAGTTATCATTGGCTGGAGAGAAAACTCTCCCAAGAACAGTTTTTAAAGGGAAAAAATTCAGTCCAAACCCAAAGAACATATAGATTATAAATAAAAACCAATAAAAACCATGCTGCAGCAATTAACGAGACAGGGCAGGATAAGGAATTGAAGACTTCAAAAGATAACAAAACACATACAGTTGGGAGGACGCCAGAACCCAGATAAGACTTGACAAACAAAGATAATTCACACTTTGCTTCCAGCAAGGTGCTGTGCGCAAACACCCTTTTTAAATCATGTTTTCCCAGCTGCAGATAATGAAGGGAATCAGGGCCCTTTCCTCCCCCGGAAGCCACACAACTCACACTGCTCCCTTCTCCATTCCTCCCTGCATGCCCTAGGATGAAGAGGGGATGGCCCTCAGTCTTACTCTGAATGCCCAGCTGGACTGTGCCCTTCCCCAGTTTCTTCCACAGCCAACAAGCCACACTCCCACTCCCTATCAGCTGCTCGACCTCCCCCTCGGAATCAGATTCCAACAGAAGCATGACAGGTGGGCTGCGACCAGTTGCTAGTTTTACATCTGGTTCGCTGAATCGGTAGTTGCAATGACTGGCTGTCCCCACCCACCCCACCCTGCCCCTTCCAGGAGTCTCCACACCTGTTTTGGATCCCAGGTGTGTTGTCTGCCTTCCTGGTCTTCCTGCTTGTGGCGTCCTGGTGGAGATGATACAGCCACATTACGATGGCAGGGGGAAGCTGGCTATCACGATGGCTTAGGAGGGGGGAAAGGCACATGTTAGCTACCACTGGCTGGGTCAGTTCCAGTTTCCAGCTGACAGGTGCTGTGGACACTGCACATAGTGCAGAGTTCTGGAGGGGGATTTAACTGCTGGACGGTGGTTGCTGGGGTGACAGGGAGGAGGAAATTGAAGGGGTGGAGTTAAGGTATATAAGAACGCCAGGGAAGTGGTGTTTTAGTGCTGACTTTGAATGGATCATTGTTTCTTGGGCTTGCTGGATTCGTAGCATGGAGCAAAGATACTTCCAGAACATCTGCCTGGTCCGTATTTATTTCATCCGTTCTATTGCCTACCAGACTTGCTAAGAATAGTAGAGAGAAAGTCAGTGCATGGCCTGCATGGAGGTTCAGGGAAGGTGAAAAACAGGCCTCTCTGAGGTTCCAAAAGGCCAGAAACAGGCCCATTTCCAGCCTCCAGAAAGCCTCTGGAGCCCAGGGAGGGTGGAAACAAGCCTCCTGGAGGCTCAAAGAAAGCCTCTGGAGCCTGGGGAGAGTGGAAAATGGGCCTCTCAGAGGCTCCAGAAGGTCGAAAAATGGACCCATCTCCAGCCTCCAGAAATCCTCCAGAACCCGAGGAGGGAGGAAATGGGCCTCCTGGAAGTTCAAGGAAAGCCTCAGGAGCCTGGGGAGGGTGAAAAATGGGCCTTCTAGAAGTTCCAGAAGGCTGGAAACTGAGCCCGGGGAGGCCATTGTCACCCTCCTGGAGGCTCAAGGAAAGCCTCTGGAGCCCGGGGAAGATGAAAACGTCATGGTGCAGAAGGCCGACTAGGCCAAACCCACCATGGCCACGCCCACCCAGCATCCAGAAAGAGAACCGATTGCTAAAAATTTTGAAGCCCACCACTGGGATCAACATAACAAGGACAACGCACCACATTTAAGAGACAAAGATTAACGAAACCTTGTAGGTAGGATGGACAAACCAATTGGAAAACAGTTTGGGGTGCATTTCCCTCACGTGGATTGTAAGTGCCAACGTTGGGGGGAAAAAGGGATGCTGACTGTTTGAGGAATGGATTTTGAAATTGAGTGAATTTGCAAAGATGGGGAAAAATAACTGCTTTGATTAGAAATAATGGATTAGACAGCTTTATAAAAGACTGGAAAACATTTGTGGACTTTTTACGTGCTAAATATAATAGCAGATGGTTAACAGAAGGATTTGAAGATTGGTATAATGTTTAGCTCTAACATTTTAAAGTACTTTTTGTTCATTCTTCTTTTAGATAGAAGACAGATAGATAGATAGATAGATAGATAGATAGATAGATAGATAGATAGATAGATAGATAGGTTAGATAGATAGATAGATAGATAGATAGATATGATATACAGATACAGATACAGAACATAGATAGATAGATAGATACAGCAGGTTAGGTAGGTAAGTAGGTAGGGAAGAGAGAGAGAGATAAGAGTAGATAGATAGATAGATAGATAGATAGATAGATAGATAGATAGATAGATAGATAGAGTAGATGATAGATAGATAGATAAGGCCTGGTCCCACTGGCCGACGGATGCAAAACGTATGCATTAAAGGACACAGCGGATGAGCAAAATTTCGGGGGTGGCTCCATCTGTTGTCATCCGCTCCCAAAAAGTGGCAAAATTTGCATAAGCAGAACGGAAAAGAAAGGAAAAGAATGGACGTGGGTAGTATGGTAGCGGGGATTGCTTAACGGATGTTCATAGGAAGCCTAGTGGATGGAAGCGGATGATACCTCCGAAGGGGTTCCAGGGGATAATTGCCCGAAGCGGACGCATAGCGGATGAAGCAGATGCATCACATACGCCTAAAGGAAAGAAAGGGATGTATATCAGATGCAAAAATCGTTCACTGCCATCCTTTCTATTTCCGTGCTACTAACGCTGTGTAGACGCTGTTCCGTGTAGCTTTCGCTTCCTCCCTCTTTCCGTTTTCAGCTGCACTGATGTGAGTTGCAAGGATGCCCAGAGGATGCAGAGAGATAAAGCGGACGTTTAATGGATGATAAACGGACATAGAAACGTTTGTTGCTCGTATGTGAGGATTTACATCGTACACAGCAGAAATGTTCATCCGTTCAAAAAAGTTTTGTGCAGCTTCAAAACTTCTTGCGTGGATGAAATCGCAGTGAATGGATGCTCGACGGATTGAGCGTGAAAACACGTATGCAATGAGTACACAACGGATGCATAGCATTTTCCAACGGATGGCAAGCTTTTTTTAACGTTTTACATCCTCTTTGCCATCTGTAAGTGCAGTGGGACAGAGATAGATAGATAGATAGATAGATAGATAGATAGATAGATAGATAGATAGATAGATAGATAGACAGATAGATAGAGTAGATAGATAAAGAGAGGGAAGGAGGCAGAGAGAGGGAGAGATGGGGGGATATATATTTGTAAAAGGAGAGGAGAATGCATGGCTTTTTCTTTTCTTTCAGCACTCAACCAGGGTGGATCCTACATGTTAAATTTAATCGAACAGTTTTTCCTCCTTTTTTATGCACTATATTTGTTGTTGTTGTTGGGGTTGAATGTATGTTTGTGGTTTTGTTTCATTTTGTTTCTTTTACCATTCTGTATTTTATTCTTTATGATAAAACTATAGAGAATAAGAATATAAGAAGTGAAGAAGCTTTTTGGATGAGAAGCAAAAGACTGTCAATCTTCTAATGGAGGCTGTTGTGGATTCCAGTAATGTTTTAAGCGAAACATTACTGGAAACAGTAAGAAGAATATAAAATATACTTCGATATAAAACCTCTCACAGATTTCTTCTTCTTCTCTTTCAAGACATAATAAATTGCCCTTTTTTTGGCAGGTGTAATTCCTTCCTGCTGCCACAGGAGGGTATACATGCCATGTTAATATTTCAGTGGGAAAACATCGTTCTTGAAATGATATATATAGGCCTAAGTTCACCTTCTCCAAGAGTTAAGTACTGAATAGTTGAATTGTTGCATCATTGGTGTTATTAATCATTAATATTATTAATGCTGAACCATGTTACACTCTTAGCATCATTAGAAGATAATAATTAGAAGAATGCATGCACGCAGATGGGCAAATGTCTGTACATATTGTGGGAAGCCAGACCCCCCTCCAGAAGAATGAAATAGTTTGGGTAATATTAAAAAGGCAGAATATTATATTTCCCCAAAGGGAGAAATGGAGAAACATGTTGTTTTAGAGGCAGAGAACAAGCCCCACCTTCCTTAATAGCCCACAACGGATGTCAGCACTTAAGAGATAAAGAGCTTATTGGGGACTAGGTAGCTCTTTGCATAAGCAAATACCGTCACCCAAATACCGCCAGCCAAAACAGGATGAAAGCCATTAAGCCACAATAGGAATGATCAAAAATCAGAAATGAAACTTAGATCAGATCAGAGGTAGTATTCAGCAGGTTCTGACCAGTTCTGAAGAAGCAGTAGCAGAAATTTTGAGTAGTTTGGAGAACTGGCAAATACCACCTCTGACTGGCCCCGCCAACCCCATCTATTCTCTGCCTCCCAAGTCCCANGATCGGCTGGGTCTTCTTTGGTTGCCCTGCACAGGAGAATGGAGCTGGAAAGCAGGTTAGTGGGGCGGGGAGGGAATGGAGATTTTGAAATATCCTTCCCCTGCCACACCCACCAAGCCATATCATGCCCACCAAGCCATGCCCACAGAACCGGTAGTAAAAAAATGTTGAATCCCACCACTGGATCAGACAAACACCTAGGATTTGTACTTTGCCTTTAGAGCCAGCAATGACCCCTACATGACCCCATGGGAGACTGACAACAGCCAATAGAATACATGTCCTTGCACAAGAACAAGAAGCTTAAATAAAAAAAGCCCAGGAAATGAATAAAAAATCTATGTAATCTTCAAACCAATTGGTCAGCTTCCCAGAACCACAAACCCAGGTGGTTCTGCTTCCTCATTAAACCATCTTTCCAATTAATGTCCATGTTCCCAGTGTCTTTCTCCCAGCTTGGAACTGAATCAGACAGATATTTCTTCCCACAATATTTTGTATTTACAATTCTTTCCAGCACATTAATGTCCCAAATATCCTTTCCTTTTTTTCATTTTTCCCCTTACAGTGAGATATTATCTGGTGTTGTCTCTGAACATAAATAAAAGGAAGGAAAGATAGCAAGGGAACAGGTGTATTTGCCGAAGAAAACGACCAAGAGAGAGAGTGAAGTAAGTCTAAAACATTTGAAAGACACCTGACTGATATTCTGCATTTTTATGAGAAATAAAAAAACCAATAATAATAAGACTACAGATCGAGATATAGAAAAATAGATTTCATTACAAAAGGTAGACAGGTTTACAACGCTTGATTTTAAATGGTTGTGAAGACAATCGGAACGGAATTGTACAGGGACCAGCAGCTTATCTTATTAATTATATGAAGAAAAGGAAAGAAAGCAAATTTAAGAGATGGAAGAATGGAAAAGTAAACAAGAACAGAGGAAACCAGAAAGCCGTGGCTGAAATATCGCAGCTCCAGATCGGTCTATTCCACTGAAGCAAATTGAAGTAACAGATCTTGCAATTGTTATCGCGGCTGCAATGTATTTGAAATATGTTCTGGATTTTTTTTTTCTTTCCATTTTGTTGCCAGGAATGTTAGCTAGATTTATTGTTGTTTACTGCATTTTCTTGCCTTGGACTCTTCTGGGTGACATCAGTAGAATCTCTGAAGACATACCAGGAAATACATCGAGAGGAATCTGAACTCATGGGGCAAAAGATGGAGCTTTGACACTCCAAGAATACTGACAAGAACGACATTCAGTCAAATAAAACAAGGGCACAATTCTTTTTTCAATGGATGCTATCACTATTTTTGCCAGTTCTCCAGTGTGATGATCCAGGGCATGGCACAAAAATAACAAAGTCACCAAAGTAGATAAATTTCCTTTAATGCCTCCAATTTGGCCCACAATGTCCAATTATCCTCGGCTGGAGATCAAACTCTTCTAAAAACAGTTTATGAACGGAAGAAATGCAGACCGAACCCAAAGTAAAGATAATTAGAAATAAAAAGAATCAACACAAACCACACTGAAGTAATTAACATGACAGGCCAGGATGATAAATTGCAGACTTCCAAAGGATAATGCAGCACCCACAGTTGGGAGGGCGCCAAAACCCAGATAAGCCTTGACAAAGATAATGCGCACTTTGCTTCTAGCACCTTTGTCATGTGCAGTTTGCCCTTTTAAACAGTCTTCCCAGCTGCAGCCCAAGAAGGGGATCAGGGCCCTTTCCTCCCTTGTAAACCACATTTCTCCCTTCTCCGTTCTTCCCTGCGTGCCCTAAGATGAAGAGGGGGTGAGCCTGGGTCTTCCTCTGAATGCCCAGCCAGCCTGTGCCCCTCCCCAGTTTCTTCCACAGCAACCGGAGCCACATTCCCACTCCCTGTCAGCTGTTCCACCTCTCACTCAGAATCAGATTCCAACTGGGGCATGACATCTAGATCCCCAACAGTGACCTTACAGTCAAATCTTTTGAGAGAGAGAAAGAGAGAGAGAGAGAGAAAATATCCATTTTCAAAGTGAATATAAAGTTAAAACCAGCAACTTTATGTTTGGTGTTTCTTGGAAAAAGATTGAGGGGGGGAGTTTGGAACTTTGATGTTATATACATTGATGGTAGCCAGATGGAAGGATACTTGGATTCCCACAATGGATAAAGACAAGGGTGGGATTCAAAAATCCCAGCAACCAGTTCACTGCCTGGGGCCAGCTGGTCGGTTCAACTACTGTTCAGCGACCCAGATGTAAATTTAACATATGTTTCGCTCAAACTGGTCTGAACCAGTAGAATCCCACCCCTGGATGAAGGGCTGAAAAAGTTGATGGACTTAGCAGAGATGGCTTGATTAAAGAAAAGAGAAACATACAATGACTTTTGTTTCTACTTGGAAACCACTTCTGGACTTTGTGCTCAGGGTGAGACCTTTCATTTTGGGTTTTACCAATGAGACAGGTTTGTTGTTACAGAAATGGTTAGTTTATACGATTATGTAAAAGTAAAAAAGTTGAGGTTTGATGTTATCATCTTATTCTGTTGCACCAAAGGGAATCAGAAGTCAATGCTTTTTCTTTCTTTTTCCCTACTTTCCCTACATGTTTCCCTTCCTTCCTCCCGCTCTTATTTTCCGACTATTTTCTTTTGCATTTTTATGTTTTATATCAGGGCTCCTCAAACCCCAGGCTGTGGTCCAGTACCAGGCCTATTTGGAACCAGGCCATGTTAGAGGCAGGCCAGCACACACAGGCATGTGAGTGAAGCTGTGTGTGTGCATGCACACCGATCCACTGCTCATGCGCCCAATTCTCCTCTAAGCCCACCCCACCCCCAGCCAGGCAGCCAAACTGCAAAATTTTGGAGACTGTTGTATTATATTATACTAGCTGATAATCCGGCATTGCCCGGGTATTTATTTATCCTAATCCTGTATTAGACAGGAAAAGCCCTGATTTCAGCGACCTGGAACAAACATAATTTCTAATATTGGATTTTCCCCCTTACCAGAGAGAGCCCTCTAGTGGAGTCCTGTGAAGCTGTTACTATGGCAACTCCACAGCACTGTACAGTAGAAGCCATTTTTAAGGCAGTAGAGTAGAATCCATTTGAAGTATCTTAACAGCAAGGAGTGTTAGGGGTGTCTAACTGCCACAGTATTTGTGTCCAGAGAGTAAATCATCTGTGTACCAAGTTTGGTTGAAATTGCTCAAAGCATTGCAGAGTTATGCTGGAACAGAGAGAGAGAGAGAGAGAGGGAGAGGGAGAGGGAGAGAGAGAGAGAGAATTTTATATATATAGATCATATTATATGAACTAATTTTTTTTAAAAATGAAAATTTAAAAAAAGAGAAAAAACATCCAGGATGATTGGACTGATATTTTTCCCCATCTTGCTGGGAACTGCAGAAAGCTGGGTTTTTTTCCACCAGCCAAAAGTTACATTAATTTTAGATCAGAATAGGCACAAGCCAGAAACTTCCAGTTTAGCAAGAGAGGACAAGAAGTACCGTCTGAGACCAATTTTTCCCTCACTTGCAGCCTCAGATTTTTGACAGCAGAGTTGAGATTTTTCTGGCGTGGAAAATAAACAATCTATTGTAATGGAAATAGGAAAGAAAAGAAAAGAAAGACAAAAAAAGAAATGCTTTCCCCCAATCCTCCCCAAAAGAGATAAGGAGATTTTTGCAAGATTAAAAATCATGCCCCATTTAATTCAGCCCGGAGTCCTGCAAGCCTCGTTTTTTTTAAAGTTCCAAGTTTTTAAAAGAAAAGCTGTCGTAACTTCCTCCAGGAACTCATTGGGTGGTTCAGTGGATTTGTTGTGGCCCACCAGCGGCGAGCAGAGCTGGCGGCAGATTTGGACAATGAGAAGGTTGGGGAGGACCATAGGACAGTCCTGGAGTCTGGGAAAGGCTCTGATGAGTGCTCTGCATTGGAGGCAGAGATGGAGCCAGGACTATCCAACAGTTATCAGCTGCCTTCGGAAATCAGTGGGGAAGAAGAACAGCTGGAGCCTGTTCCCAGTATTCCCAGAGCTGCCAGGAGAAGGAACAAGGGCCAACTTGGGAGTAAAGCCACAGGTGGGCGGTGAATGCCCCCTCCCATAGGGAATAAAGAGGAGAGAAAGGGGAGTGGGGTTTGCAGGACACAATTAGTTCAATTCATTAGGGTGAAGATCTGCTCCTGACTTCTGTCCAAATAATTGCTGCTACAGTGTGGCATTTGGAAGATACCAGCCTGGCAACCCTCCTAGCCTGATAATGGTCTGCAGTTGTGAAATCTCATGAAAGACTGTTGGCCAGGACTTTGCTGGAGAGGAATTCCCTTTAACCTAAATAAAAGGGGTTTTATTGGGACAAGGAGTCAGCTTCATGATTTTGGGAAGCCTTAGATCAAAACGGATTTCAGCGTTTGCCTTGAGAAAGTCCACATCATTCCTGTCCTTTCTGGCGGGGAGATCTCCAGAGCTGAAGGCCAGCTGGTTCTTTTGAAAATTGATATTTTAACCAATTGCCTGCTTTCAAACGGTGCATGGTTTAGGGGAGAAAATATTATTCCCTTCTTTTTCCTTGGTGGGATGATTAAGAAAAGAAAAAAGGTGCTCTATAAAGACAAGTCTGGCTGTACAGATTTTTAAAAGTTGGATGTCAGGATTCCAGCAGTTACCCCAATTAAATCATGAGTCTTGAGTCAAACTTCCAAAACTTAAAGAAGATTTATTAAGAGTAAACATAGCCAGCACTGCCTGGATGTAGCCAACTCTGAGACACATCATTCCTTGTCATCCTTGACCCTGGTTTTCCCCCCACCCCCTGGGTGTATTGTGTTGAAGCACGGGAAATCAGGAGACAGGAGACCAGCATAACTTCAGCTCTTTATTCAAGGTATAGTTCTCTGTGTGTATTTTAGCGAGCCGCGGCAGCTCTTCTTATAGAGCTAGTCGGCGGCTCTCACCCAATGACAGCTTTCTGAATCTCCTGCGATCAGTTCGTCCAATCACGGGAGATTCCTTACTAACCAATCACCATCTTGCGTCTCGGCCAATCACGGTGCAGTTCATTTCAGCCAATCAGGTTAGGGTATTACAAGTATGTTAATATGTAACACCCCTCCGCTCTTGGTATGGTCCATCCTATGTGACGTAGTCGCGTAGGTAGGCAGGGCTTTTTATTTGCCTACTTGACCT
>BHFT01005251.1:0-71114 GCA_004320025.1 Laticauda laticaudata
AGATATGAAGTTGAATACATAAGATGAATATGCATATGAAATTTTGTCTGTATGGAAATGTGATAACCCGGAACCATGCTATACTCAAATAAGATGTTTTATTTGTTTTGTTGAAACTCAGTAAAACTATTAAAAAAGAAAGAAAAGGAATATAAAAATAAGTATTTTCTAACCTTCATAACAATAGCAAACCAATTTAATAATTCTTCTTCCCTTGTGAAGTTAAATATCTCTTCATCTCAAGATCCGTTCCTTATCTATAGGCAAATCTCTAAAATATCAGTCCTTGTGTCAGCAAAAGTCCATAAAGAGTTGTTAGAACATTGGGGGGAAATGTCTTATTTTAACCTTGATCACATAAACCAACTTTGTTTACTTCTGTCTTTTAAGTTTTAATTCAGTCAAATATTGCTGTAAGATTAGGTTGCTCTGCAATTCTTTATCCCATTGTGCAGAATTCTTTAAGCATTTAACTTTTAATTGATAAGAACATTTTCCAGATCATTCTGGTTCATCATTCATATTTCTTTTTCCCTTTTAAAATGTCAACCAATCAGTATCCAGCAGAAGGTTCTTTTCCAAATCACACTTTCAAATGAGGAACATAGAGGCTGCTTCCATTTAAGAATAGCAAGGTCAAATCCCCTGATCGGGAAGAACCAGTTGTCCATGTTATGTCCATGTTTCTTCACTCCTGATTTGACACATCATGATTTTGAGTCTGGACTTCAACTGGCTGACAATTTTTGTACGGTGTTTGGACATTTTGACTTTTCTTGCTCACTGTTTTGAATTTGGAATTCTCTTCAAGCAGGCTTGCAGAATGTTGGGGATTTGTTTCTGTATGTGTTTGTTCTCACATTTCCCTTATCAGTAAGGTTTGCAACCACCTCTCTGTGTGTATTCGGGTGAGTTTCACCTGGCACAAGACAGGCTTACCAAGGATTGCCCAGTCTAGTGATGGCTAAATGGCTTGAAGTAACCCAGCTAGTTTTGTGCTTGTGGTGAAACTAGAACTCAGTTCTCCTAGTCCAGGGGTCTTCAAACTTGACAGCTTTAAGATTTGTGGACTTTAACTCCCAGAATTCCTCCTCCAGTCATGTTATCTCAAGAATTCTGGGAGTTGAAGTCCACAAGTCTTAAACTTGCCAAGTTTGAAGACTCTTGTCCCAGTCAAATATCTTTAAATACTACCCCAAACTTACTCACAATCTCCTTGTCCTCTTATTTAGGATGATGTTGGGAAGAGTGGTCTGAAATTGGGCAAAACAGGAAATATGGAGATACCAGTTGGGTTGCAAGCCATAGGCATACAACATCTTTCAATCAAGGCTATATGTCTTTCTCTTAGGCATGGTGGTGATGTGAGGACATTTCTAGAGGAGTTTAAGTTATCTATTTAAAGGCTTTCTTGCAAAATAAATAAATAAGCAAGCAAACAAATTATATTAATATTGTTTCTACTGAAACATTGACATGGGATGAATTCTAAGTACTGATAGTTGGATCTGGAGAGCATTAGAGGATCGCCACTCTTATAAAACTATGGATTAGTTTAATCTATTAAACTACAGTGGCCTGGTTCGCATATAACAATTCCCATAAATTATAAACCCAATCCATATATGAACTGAGTATTTGTGGCTTATTCAGCAAATCATGGTTAAATCAACCATGTATTGCCATAATGTATAAGCTCAGCCCTTCCTCATAAAGTGGCCCATATCAGTTAACAACCTATCTTGGGACACCTTGCCTGAATCCAAACATAGAATGTACACATATTTGTCTTTCACTTTCAAAATAGGGTTTTTTCTAATGATATGTTACAATTCAAATGAGATAGATCTCATTTGAAGGGCTATTTTTCATAGAGATTGCCTTTCATGAGGACAAATTGACAAAAGCAAAGGAGGAATTACTTCTGTGTGGAACTGAAAAATTACTGCATTCAGGATTATTGGCAGATGGACTACCAGCATTTTGGCACTCAAGGTCACTTCTTGGTGATGCAAAATTGTTCACAAAATTATGGTGGATATCTAAGCAATCTTTCCAAAGGTAGAGACTACTTGCCTGGAAAGAAAGCTTGAGGAAATTAAAATTTTATTTTTTTCTTTCAGAATAGCCACAAACAGATATTTTGGGTTATATTATGTCATGTCATTAAATGCTGATTCTGATAAAAACAACTTTTTGATCAGTTTGCCTTAATGCTACCTGCCCAGAAATAAAATACATCAAGAGGTCATTGTAAAGCAGAAACTCTGCTTTGCCAACCATCGAGAAACATGACTTTATTTTCTAAGAGCAAAGATATATATTAAATCCATGTATACATTTAAGGGAATTCAGAATTGCCTGTACTGTTAAACAGAGTCAGGCATTAACCTCAGGCAGCTGGGAGAAAAGCAACATAGTACTGCAGAAGAAAGCTGCATGTCAAGGGACCTGCCCTGGATTTGCCCTCTTACTGACAATGTCTAAGCAATCAGCTATCAGGTCATTCAGCCTTTGGATAAGGGGTGGAAGAAGCGCTTTCTTATTTTTTTGACTGAGACAAGAAATACCATACATCAATTCTGAGAGGACTTCTGAGCCTTGATAGGCCGAGTGAGGCAACTACAGTCAGACCACAGGATCATAGCTCAGTATCTGAAGGCTCTCTGGAGTGTCTACTTAAGGAAGGACTGCAAATAAGGACAAGAACCAACTAATAGGTTAGACATCAGCGTTTGGTCAAGGGTGAGCATCCTATGGGCTCACCAATTGTCCCTTTTGTCTCATCCTAATAGATCAGGGATAGGGAAACTTGGCTCTTTTATCACTTATGGACTTCAACTCCCAGAATTTCTGTGTGAGTCATAAAAGGTTCCCCATCCCCGGCCTACTGTTTTTTCAGCTGTGCGGGAAATCAATTTTTGACTTGAATGGGACTGTTTAAAATACAAATGTAGGACATATAAAGAATATTGACCATTCAAGTCAAAAATTGATTTCTCTCACAACTGAAAAACCAGTAGGCCAGGGATGGGGAACCTTTTATGGCTCACTCAGGAATTCTGGGAGTTGAAGTCCATAAGTGATAGAAAAGCCAAGTTTCCCTACTCCTGTAATGAATAAATATAAAGAGACAACGGTTGCAGGACTTGGGCTCTAGTGAAGAAAAGGACTAGGGGAGGCATGACAGCAGTGTTCCAATATTTGAGAGGCTCCTACAAAGATGAAGAGGTCAAACTATTTTCCAAAGCATCAGAATGCAACACAAGAAAGAATGGATGGAAACTAACCAAGGAGAGAAGCAACCTAGAGCTAAGGAGAAATTTCCTAACAGTGAGAAAGATTAACTAGTGGAACAGCGTGCCTTCAGAACAATGATGGGATTCAAAATTTTTTTACTACTGGTTCTGTGGGTGTGGCTTAGAGGGCATGTCACGGGAAGGATACTGTAAAATCTCCAGTCAGAAGTGGTATTTGCCAGTTCTACGAACTACTCAAAATTTCTGCTACTGGTTCTCCAGAACTGGTCAGAACCTACTGAATACCACCTCTGATCCTGAAGTTGTGGATGCTCCATCACTGGAGGTTTTTAAGAAGAGTCTGACAGCCATTTGTCTGGAGTGGTATAGGGTCTCCTGCTTGAGCAGGGATTGGACTAGAAGATTTCCAAGGTTTCTTCCAACTCTGCTATTCTGTTACAAAGAGATGAATAACTGGGGTTAGCACATTAGTTGCTCATTTAATTATTTTAATCTTATGTGCATTTGCTAAGTTACAATATTACTCATTATGCCTATGGGGATCAATGAAGCTCAATTTTAATAGGGGTTTTATCTTTGAAAAGGTGTGACAAACTGCCTGAATACAGATAAAGCCTTTATGGAAGAGCAATGCTCTGATTTGATGAAAATAGAAAAAAATCTTGATCTTTCTCAAGAAGTGTCTTTGGTTTTATGTCAGGGTCTCTTGCTTGTCTGCTGGTTTGCCATTTGGAAGGGGATGAGAGCCATTAGATGGCAGCAAAGAGTTTCAGAGAAGGATGGCACCTTCTCTGGGGAAAATGTAATGGGGGAATGATGAATGGAGTGAATGGCAACATGCAACATCAGTTGACTGAAAGTGTGTGCATGAAAATTAGCATGTAGGGCTTCAAAGAAAAGATAGGCTTGAGGAATGGATTTAAAAGAGGTATATCCAACATCATCAAAGAAAGAAAGATGGAATCCCCTGACAAATTATATGGATGACATGATGGCATGATGATCAATTAATGTTTACTCTTTAGCTTTACAATGGCACCATTCTTGCAGAACTGCCTTTGCAATGCTTAGCAGTGTTGGAAATTATAACCCACCCTTCTTCTAGAAAAAATAAAATGTTTTTATACTAAAAATAGGATATACTAAAATATACTAATATACTAATAGGATACACTAAAGTAAGGATATACTAAAAAGGCAGATGTAGAAACTCAGAGAGGCAGAAACTCAGCCCCCCCACCTTTGCTAATGGGCCACTAAAGGCCTGAGCCAGGCTATTTTACATAACAAAGATCTATTTCAGGTAGAACCATAATAGGAACTGCCAAAGCCCTTTCATTACATCATCATCCAACAAGGCTCAACCAAGCCTGGGACTCAGGACAGCCTACAGAGTTGCCCCTGCATGACCCCATGGGAGTCTGACAACCAATCAGAATACAAGCTCAAATTCAAATCCCAACAAAGGGCATAAAACCAAGGGACTCTGAGCATTTCTCCCTTTTTCATAGGATCTCAAGGCATGTGATCCTGTTCATCAATAAACCTTTTTGTCAAGCAACTTCCATGAATCCAGTATCTTTTTCCCCACTTGGAACCGAACCCAGAAGGCTATTTCTTCCAACAGCAGGGTACAGGGAAATGTGAGCCACAGGGGCTTCTGAACTGAGCTTCCCCTGCTGTACAATGTTCTCTCTGCTCCTTTCCCCACACTTTGCAAGCTTCAGAAAGTGTAGAAATCAGAGTTTCTAAGTTTCTAACCTTTGCCAGGATCCAAAGGACACAGTCAGTAGACTTATCACTGGCAAAAGTGTCTGGCAACAATGCCAGAGCATGCATCCTGCTATCAAACTGAGAAATAGTAAATTGGATTCCCCAGAGAAGGAACTACAAAAAAAAATTCAGGGAAGGTGTTTGAATTAAACAAAAAGAAGCATAATAACAATAACAACAACAACAATAATAATAAGCAACCACCCTACTTGGAACAGCTTATATCTTCCGATGCGACCTGAAGAGTTCCTAGGTCCTTGGTGAGGACTTGAGTTGTTGAGCTACCAACCAGTCCCAAAGGCTATGAATCTCACTAAAGATATTATTATTATTATTATTATTATTATTATTATTATTATTATTGTTATTGTTGTTGTTGTTGTTGTTGTTGTTGTTGTTGTTGTTGGTGGTGGTGGTGGTGGTGGTGGTGGATCATCCACATTGCCATACCTGGTGACAGCAGAATCAATGAGAAACAACTTGAACAAAATCACCAGATATCAGGACTTGAGAATCGAACTGCAGAGACTCTGGCATAAACCAGTGCAGGTGGTTCCAGTGGTACTTGGCACACTGGATGCTGTGCCTAAAGACCTAGGCAAGCACTTAAAACAACTGACACTGACAAGATCACCATTGGTCAGCTGCAGAAGGCCACCTTACTGGGATCTGCTTCGCATAATCCACCGATACATCACGCAGTCCTAAACACTTGGGAAATGTTCGACTAGTGATTTGTGATACGATACCTAGCATGGTTATCTTGTTTGCTGTGTATACTGTCATTTTTGTGTGTATTAATAATATTAATAATAATAATGAAAAGATGCATAGACAAACAGATGGAAGGATGTTGTTGATTTACAACAATTCATTTAACAATCATTCAAAGTTATAATGGTGCTGAAAAAGGAATCTTATGGGTGTTGTGATGATCAAAATTTGGGCACAATCTTCATGTATTAATGATGGTTATTGCTTTTCCAGTCTGGTCTGCAGCTGAGACTGGCCTTATAGATGGGGCATTTTATTTGGGCTAGTCGTGTAACTTTTCTACCTCTTAGGTTTAAAACATTGAATTGTAACTTTGATTTTGATATTATCTTATATTTATTATCTTCTTTTCTCATGCATTTAGAATGCTTTCAGGGACGCTAAAGTTATTGATGGTCACTTGTCATGATGGATATGTATTATTTTCAACATCAGGATTACAATAGTACATCGTAACAATTGGTGAGGAATGTGCATAGGAAGATACAATTATTGCTTACAGTATATACTTCCCAAAAGTAATGAACTCATCTCTCCAAGAAATATATGGTGGAGTAGAGAGGTCTTAATTTTGGACTGTACATTGAATATCCTTGCTACAACCTTCTTTTTTTTTTTTTTTTTNCCTTGCTACAACCTTTTTTTTTTTTTTTTTTACTAAGGGCAGAAAATGTACTTTTCTCCATTTTCCATTAAATAATAATTTACCCATAAATAAAACATAACACTATCAACAGTTGAAGACATCTATCTTACCTGCCATGCTTTGCCAGTAACATTGACCACATCATGTGGTAGCTTATTCTTTAGGGTCTTACATGTATTTATTAATTTAATCCAGGGGCAATGTTTTAATTCATAGCAGAGTGCTTCTAAAAATGCCCTTTCAGAACAGCTGCAAATTATATGTTTCTACTGAGCAGCATAAGGCAAAAGAAGGAAGGCTTAAGAGAGATTTATTCTAAAGTTCAGGAAGTATTAGATGGTACAACACAGTATAATGAATGATTTGGCAGGAAAGAAAATCTAGATTTAGTGTCCTTTTAAGAGATGTGTGCTTGAAAGCTATTTTTTTTGGTGTAGTTTCAATCAACATTTCAGGAACAGTCGGAGTACTGTACTTCATCTGTGGATACCGATCCAAATTAGCCTATGCATTGCGATCTACCAATAGCAGTAACACTTAGATTCATATACTGCTTCACGGTGCTTATACAGAACTCTCTAAGTGATTTACAGAGTCAGCATATTGCCCCCAACAAGCTGGGTCCTCATTTTACCCACCTCGGAAAGATGGAAGGCTGAGTCAACCTTGAGCCTGGTGAGATTTGAACTGCCAAATTGCAGGCAGGCAGCAGGCAGCAGAAGTAGCGTGCAATACTGCGCTCTAACCACTGCGCCACCATGGCTCTTATCTGCATTTAAATCTGAGGTATCTGATGTAATAAAATACATATCTTACTATATGTAATAATATCTTAACTATATCTTAATAGGTATCTCCTATTGGTATCTTATGATTTATTACTTATTTTTTGTATCTTGTGATTTATGATTTATGACTTACCATTGTTGATTGCATTTGCACTTAAAAGGTTATGCACCAGAGAGAAATTCTTTGTGTCCAATCATACACGGCCAAGAAAGAATATTCCTATTTTTATATTGCTATTCCTAATGTCAATGCACATGTCTTAGGGCATTTTTAGGACACTTTTTTCATTAAGGCTGTATTCAATAATCCTTGAGCCAGCAAAAGAGAATGCTGGCATTCGCTTCTGCTGCTTGGTCTCCAGGATAAACTTTATTGTATCAAATTATGAGGCTGAGAGATGGCATTGTCCTTATTAATTTAACCCAGGACAAGTTAAGGAAAGTGATTAGTGGATGCTTAATTTCTTCTCCCACCAACTACAGTATTGCCTACAAGTAGGAAAAATGTCTAGTAATTATTATTCTTAATATATGGGGACAAACAAGAACTGATTATTGGAAGAGCAGGCTTAGCCACTAATGAAGTTGTCCAACTAACAGATGGCTGGTAATAAGGAAGACCCAAAGGTGCTTCCCCCTCCACCCGCAAGAGGCAGCTGGTCTTTCCATTCCACACCATCCAGTCAGAGCTAAAGAAGCTTCTTGGATGAGAAGTGAAACATCTTCAAAGAAAAACCAGAAAGTCCAGTTGCCTCTTGAAAAAAAGCATCTTTGGGACAACCATGACCTGGACGGCTGAGTATCTCTACAGACATTTACTAAAGGAGACATGGAGTAATTTTAAGGTGACTTCTGCTGAAGGATTACCAATCCTTCCTCTATGCTTTGACCTCATAACTGAGCAATTTCTGAACCAGGGGTCTATCGTACTTGTGAAAGACTGCTGATCTCATGTTCAACAATAGCTTGGCTGAAACATCACAGTTATAGAAGGAATTATGAGCCGAGGTGGAAGAGAGCAATTGAACAGTGATTGAGCAGCAGAGTTGAACAAATTTCTTCCTCAATTGCTGTGGTAGTTCAAGGACATATCAGTAATGCCAGGGAGTGGCCATGATTTCCAGTTCTGATTGTGGTTGGCAGCACACAAAAGTATGAAATGGATGAACATAGAAAAGATAGATTTGTAATAGTTGTGGGCATAACAGCAGCAATCATCTTTTGAGAACCTAGGTTGGGTAAAGCTGGAATGGAATAGGCAAAATTCTGGCCACATTAAAGATAACATATTCATAATTCACAACTTTATAATTTATAGTAAGTAAGTGCACTCTGTTGCACAAAAAGCCACAGGAACTGTAGTATATCAAAGTGATTCCAGCCACATTGACATTGTAGGAGTTTTCAGAAATAATTCAAGCAATGAAAACAGTAAAATATATGACCACATGAAATATGTCCTTAACAGAAATTGCAGAAAATATGTAAGGCACCGATTGATTAAAGAACGAGCAACATAGCTGGCAGAGCATGGCTTTTATTCCATGTTTTAACTGACAGCACAGGATTCATCTTTTCAGAAGAGAGGATTAAGTTTTTTTTTTTTTTAAAGTCAAATTTTGTTTCAAAAAAATCTAAGGCCTGAAATTAAAAGATAGGTCTGACATACTTTTCAAAGTGACAAATGCTATGGAAAGCATCAGTTCTGCATTATAAGATACTGCAATTGCCTTTGTAGAAGCATAGTCAAAATAATGAGGTAGGCTAGTTCCCAGCAAGTGTGAGAAAGAGCATACTCACAATAGCCTAAAGTGACCATAAGGATATAGGCTGATTGTAATTCATAACCATGTTAGCAATCCCATCGTTGGTAAACTATGGCAAATATATCCATGGCAAGAGGAGGAGGAAGAGGAGGAGGAGGAGAAGGAAATTTTGAAATGGCAACACTTAAATATGATCTTAAATTGCTTCATCCATGGGCTGGAGATATTAAGAGGATATGGAAAAATTTGTTTACAGAGCATGTTCATCCTGTTAGTAGAAATGATGAAAAGCAGTTTGTTTACATGGGGATATTAGTCCTATCACAAATGAGAATAGCTTCTGTAATCACACCTTTAATGTGATGTGGATAACTACAGATAAGAGGTAAATAAGGTGCAGCTTGCTTGTGCCAATGTGCTCTTAGCCAATACCTGCCAGGTATTCCTTCCTTTCTATCTCCCCAATCCAGGGGTGGGCCACTGGGGTTTGCAGGGGTTCGGGAGAGCCCCAAGCTAAGATTCTGTGCAGTTTGGAGAATCTCCAAATCCCACTCCTGGCTGGCTTCGCCCATCCTGCCTCTCCTCTTCCAGAAGTCTCCACGCGACCCATTTTGGATGCAGGTAAGTGGAGGTAAGTATACGGAGGCTCGGGTGGGGGGCGAAAAACAAGCCTCCCAGAAGTTCGGGAAGGCTGGAAATGGACCCATTTCTGGCTTCTAGAGAGCCTCCGGAACCTGGAGAGGCCATTTTTGCCCTCCCGGGGATTTGAAGAAAACCTCTGGAGCCCAGGTAGGGCAACCCTCCCCCACCATGGTGCAAGAGGCTGACTAGGCCATGTCCACCATGGCCATGCCCACCCAACAACAGGGCAGAAAACCTGTTGCTAAAATTTTTGAAGCCCACCCCTGCTCCAATCCCCCTCTTACTATCCAATAACACCTGCCAGGCTTCCTTTTCCCACCTGAGTTTTAAAGGTTCTTAAAAAAATAAGTGAACAAATAGAAATTTGGTGCATCCTAAAGTACGGGATTTCCTTTCATTTATTTGCAGAAGAGTACAGATAGTCCTTGACTCATGACCACAATTGAGTCCAAAATTTCCATTGCTAAAGCCCATGTCACACTGAACCAACGGATGCAAAGAGGATGTAAAACGGGCAAAAAACCTTGCCATCCATTCAAAAAAACCTTGCCGTCCGTTGATGTACTCATTGCCTCCGTTTTGCTTCCTCTCTATCCATCCAGCATCTGTCTATTGACGTTTCGTCCGCTCCGAAAGTTTTGGGCTGCCTAAAACTTTTGCGTAGAAAATGTATCCAGTTCATCCGTTCTGCATCCGCTACGCATCCACTACGCATCCGTTACGCATCTGTTATGCATCCGCTCTATCTGCTAGGCATCCGCTGCGCATCCGCGGAACTCCATCCACCCGGACACAGGGAGGAAGCGGAACGGACGCAGAATGGATGCAGAACGGATGCCTCGCGGATGCAGAACGGAAACAAAGCGTTTAAAATGGAAAAAACGTTCGCGGAGGGGACCTATCTCGGATATTAAGGATCTCTGGCAGGATGCCTAAATCCGAGGATGCAAAGGGACACCTACGCTTGCCTTATATAAATGGGGAGAACTCGCCTGCATTCCTTTCAGACAGCAGCCCAGCGGTGCGACTTCTGCGCCTTCTCTGGCTTCTTCGCTCTATACCACAGCATTACAAGTCATGTCCACCGTGGATTGCCAACAATAGCCTTTCGGCAGCCACATCAGTTCTGCAACCAGTGCGAAGCCATCTGCAGGGTCCTGTTGAACTCTACTAAGGAAAAAAGAGGCGCAAGAACCGTTGGTACGTAAGAGGTCGCTCGAGCCGAGGAGATGAATCACGGATGGACGATCTGTTGAACAGACAACCGGGCAAGCTCTGCGTGTGAGCTCCAGGAGGTATGACAGCTGGCATTCAGACTCATGAGATCCCCATGTTTGACAAAGTTTAACAGCTGCCTGCCTACGCAGGTTGACACAGGCAAACACCAGCTTCCGGCCATAGCCAACCACACTGGGAGCCGCCCTCAACTGCACTCAGCTCTGTCGCCACCGTGGCCTCAGGGTACCGTCCTAACTAAGGAGAAGCCCAGTAGGCTGAGGTGCCATCCTAACACACTCAAGCATTTGTGGTCGAGAAGTGTTGCGAGGTCATCATTGAAGAATCACTAAGAAGACTTCACTCCCCATGTACACCCTCTGAAGCAGGATGGAGACAAGTTGAGCAAGTTTTCTGGTATCAGAAATTGGAACTTCCCCACAACCGTTGGAGCCATAGATGGCAAGCACGTGGCCTGCAAATCTCCAACAACTCAGGGTCCACTTATTTCAACTCCAAAGCGGCGTCTCAGCACCATCACATCTTCGCCATGGTTGATGCTGACTACAAGTTCATGTACATCGATGCTTCAGGCAACGGCTCATCTTCAGATGCCCAGGTATACAATGCCAGTCACCTCAAGGAGGAGTGGAAGGCAACCTATCCTGGGCTTCCCAGATCCAGAACCCTGCCCAACGACACACAAGATGTGCCCCTACTTCATCGTGGGGGATGACGCCTTCTCCCTCAGAACCTACCTCATGAAGCCTACACTTCCAGAACTCCTCACCCGTGAAGAGAGGATCTTCAACTACAGGCTGTCCAGGGCAAGGCGGGTGGTGGAGAACGCCTTTTGGCATCCTGGCCAACAGGTTCCAGGTACTTCTCACCACCATGCAGCATCGCCCAGAGACCGTGAGGAGGATGTGTGGAAGCTTGCTGCATCCTGCACAATCTCATGCGCCCCACTACCGAATCTTGCAGAACAGCTTGTGGACTCCAACAGGCAATGGGGACATCGAGCCTGGGGAATGGAGGCAAGGGCGAAACCTGATCGACACTGAGGATGTGCAAGGCCCCAACAGAGCCTCACATGAAGCGAAGAGCAGCGCAACCTCCTGAGACACTGGTGCACTCCCAGCTGGAGCAGTGGAGTGGCAAGACAGGATGATAGATGCTTAAGGATGCTTCCTTCAGCTGTCTCATCACACGGATGAGATTGGGCCATGTATGTTGGGTGGCTACAATGAACAGGGCATTTAATAAAGAGTTGTGTTTGTGTTGACATGTGTGGAGAATTATTACATTTTATTGATATAAAGGGCCAAAGGTGTGGCAGCTGGGAGGGTGGACCATACAGTCCCACTATGCTTGCACTGAGGTTTATCTATCCCACAGCTAAATACCCATCCCAAAGGTATCCCTGCCCATCCCACTGCAACCCATCCCACAAGCCATGCAAAGACTTTAACCATTTTCTAAAAGTTTCCACCGAGACTTTATTAAAAAAAAGAAATGAAGCAAGTGTGTGAATTCAAAAATAGACTTTATTAACAACAAGCTATAAGACAAAATGAGTCTCTGGTACATCCTCTTGGTCGCTCAGTCCCAGGGTGAAGGGTGCAGGTGCTGTTGAGGTGGTGTGTCTGGAGTGCTTGTCATCAGCTCCTCCGAAGCAGAAGCAGCAGAAGATGGCCAGCCCCAGAAGAGCGAGCCCATGCTGCAGAAGCCCCAGAGAAACCAGAGTGAGGGCCAGGGGTCGGGATGGGTAGCCCTGTCCCTCTTGCCAGGGCTGGTAGCAGATGGCTGAGGCTTACTGTGCTTCCTCATGTTGTTGGGGTTGCTGGCTGGCAGGGAGGCTGGCAGGAACCAAGACTGGCAGGAAGGCTGGCAGGGAGGCTGGCACCAAGGTTGCAGGAAGGCTGGCAGGCAGGCAGGCACCAAGGGCTGGCAGGCAGGCAGCAAGCAAGGCTGACAGGCAGGCTGGCAGGCAGGCTGGCAGGCAGGCAAGCACCAAGGCTGGCAGGAAGGCTGCAGGGAGGCAGGCACCAAGGCTGGCTGGTAAGGCAGGAAGGCACCAAGTCTGGCAGGCAGACATGAACCGAGGCTGGGAAGCAGCAGGCAAGGCTGGCAGGCAGACTGGCTGCGCGCAAGGCTGGCAGGCAGACTGGCTGGCAGCAAGGCTTGCAGGCAGGCTGGCAGCAAAGGCTTGCAGGCAGGGCTGCAGCAAGGCTGGCAGGGAGGCTGGCAGCAAGGCTGTAGTAAGCCCAGCAAGGCTGGCAGGCAGACATGCAGGCAGGACAGGCAAGGCAGTCGATATGTCTGGAAGCAGGTCTTTCCTCGAATGCCGACCTGCTTCCGAGCTGCTTCCATTATATCAGTGGGGCTGACCCAATGCATGCCCCCTGCATGCGCATTTATGCACAGTAGACCTGCCGCTGTGCAATCCGTCTAGCCTTCCCGCTCTGCATCTGCTTCTCCGCTGTGCATCCGCTGTATCCGTTCCACGTCTCTGTTGAGGCCCCCGGAAGCCCTGTGGTTGCGCCATCCGCTCTCATCCGCTTCCATCCGCTGGGCTTCCGTTCCCGATCCACTTTGCATCCGCCCCTGCCGTCCTCCCGGCCCGTGTTCATCCGCTTCCGGTTATGCAAATTTGCCTTTGAGAGCGGATATTTTGCTCGTCCGCTGTGTCCTTTTTGCATCCGTTGGGCAGTGTGACATGGGCTTAAGCAAGACAGTTGTTCAGTGAATTTTGTCCCATTTTATGACTTTTATTTCCCCAGGTATTGAGTGAATTGTTGCAGTTGCTAAGTGAATCTGGCTTCCTCATTGACTCTGCTTGTGAGAAGGTTACAAACAGTGGTCACATGATTGCAGGACACTGCAACCATCATACACACATGCCAGTTGCCAAGTGTCCGAATTTTGATCACATGACCATGGGATGCTGCAATAGTTATAAGTGTGAAAAACAGTCATAAGTCACCATTTCAGTGTTGTAACTTTGAATGGTCATTAAATGAATGGCTGTAAGTTGAGAATTACTTGTATTCTACAAAGCTAGTTCATTTTTTGATAGTTTTCTGGTAATAGGGAAGTCATTTTCTGAATAGGCAAATCCATTTGTAAGCATATGCCCTACATGCTCACAAAATATTGCACGCATTGCAATATTCAGTTTCGAGATCAGTGCATAGGTCAAGGTAAAAATGGGTTCCTGGTTCAATGTAGCCCAGTGTTTGTCAAATTTAGCAACTTAAAGATTGTGGGCTTCAACTCCCAGAATTCACCAGTCAGAATTCCCCAGGTTGGCTGGGGAACTCTTCAACTCTTCCCATCTTCAATATTCAATGCTAAAGCTGATGGTGTTGTTCACACAAGCTATTAAAGCAATAGGTAGGTTGAACTGAATCACAGATTATCATTTTATCCTAGCCTAGTTTGCTGTGTGAATTGAGACAGTAATTAGCCATTTCACTTTACTTCTGGAATAAAAACATGATAAACTCTAATAGGAGCAGGATGCCAATGGAGATTGTCTCCAAATCCCTTCTTACTCTCCAGTAGGCTTTGCTTATTGCATGCGCTTGCTTGTCTAGCTATCCAGGTTTGATATAGCTGGCCTGGGATCAATGAAATCAATGTAGCTGTTTGTGTTTTCCTGCTTTGGAAATAAGTGGGCAAGATATCCAATTAGCAAACAATGGGACACTCTCAGCACCTATGGAACATCCATTGAGAAGAAGCACAATGCCAAAGGTTTCCACACTGCTGCCATCAGTCTGCAGAAAAGGTTTCTTAGGACTCAGATTCTTCCCTTCTTCCAAAACAAAAGAGGAGAAGCTTTCATCAAACAAACCTTTGTGTAAATCACTGAGACTTATAAAGAGATTATTAGAATGCGTGAACAATGCTCAGGGGCTGAGATCCTGTGTAAATAACTTAGACCAGTGATGGCTAACCTTTTTGTTGTTGCATGCCAAAAGTGCATGTGCACGCATGCAAGAGCGCCCATGTGTGCCTGTACCCATAATGCAATGCACATCGGACTCCCCACTCTCCCCATCCCCTGCCTATGCACACATGTCTCCTGCATGCACCCCACCCCTCACACATACACGGCAAATACCAGAAAATCATGCACAGTGGAACAGAGTTGGGGTGACTGTTCGTGTGCTCGCAGAAATTGCTCTGCATGCCACTTCTGGCACACATGCCATAGGTTCCCCATCACGGACCCAGACTAATTAAAAAAAAATGACAAAACACTTGGACAGGAGTATTGTCCTTTCCTCCTGGAATGGGATGCTGCTGGTATAACAACCGGTTCAGTGATTGTGCGCTTTGCACACTTGCGCCTGACACACGCTGTACACATGTGAATATCAATGCACATTTTTTTACCTGCTATGTTAATTTGGGGGAGTAACACAGCTGAGGAGTGGCAATCTGCTCTTCCGCGCTGATCAGCTGGGAGGATAAAAGTCAGTACAACATGGGGGCAGGCAGGCCCACATGATCGTCAGAGCAAACAGTTCACTCCCAGCTGATCTTTGGAGCTTTTTCACCATACCATGATTCCTCCCAGCACAGATTGGTAGATTTGGAGCAGTGTTTTTAAGAATTCTGGGAGTTGAAGTCCACACATCTTAAAGTTGCCAAGGGGGGGAAGTACTGGTCTAGAGCAGGATTGTCAAACTCGCGGCTTGCAGGCCAGATGCATCATGTGCTGGCTATGCCCACTCCTGGTTTAGCAAAGGGGAAAAAAGTTGCAATACATCATGTGATATCGTGATGATGTCAGTTTGATACCCCTGTTCTAGAGATAGAAAGGTATTGGAAAAAAACTGGCTCAAAGGAACAACCAAGCAGCTACAGATAGTATTCAACTTATGACCATTGTTTTAGGACAATTCAGAGTTACAGCATCCATGGAATTGTTACTTTATCTCTACTCTAAACCATTTCTAATCATCATCAAATATTGTGCTCCCCCCTCTTCCTGGCCACATCATGGTCTTTACAGTTGGGCACTTGACAACCAGCCCACATTTCTAACCAGGTTGCAACATCTCATGGTGTTGTGACTTTGATTTGTGATATTTTTTTGCTGATTTCTGCCAAAATTGCCTGTTCAGAAAAAAAGGATTTGCTTAAGGACCCTGCCATTCCCTTAATGATTGTGTGATTCATTTAACCATGCAACGATTTGCTTAAGAACTGCTATGAAAAATGTTGGCACATGAGTGCTTTGACTTACCACCGTATCTACTTATGACTGGACTTCCTATCCAACTGTGGTCAAAAGTAAAGGACCACCTGTACAGTTGGTTGGTTCTATATATGCAGCAGAATTGCAGATTTTCTCCATAATGAGCAGCATTGCAACATTTGGGAAAATGCTGATTTTGACCCACTCTCTTTATAATTTGCAATCATATTAAAAGCAACTGCATCCTCTTTGCTGATGATGTAAAACTATTTAAAACCCATGTCACACTGCACCAACGGATGGAAAGAGGATGTAAAACAGAGAAAAACGCTTGCCATCCGTTGGTTAGTGGGTTAATGCGATGCACGTTCCTACTCACTGCATACGTTTTTTCATACTCTCTATCCGTCCAACATCCGTCTACTGTGATTTCATCCGCTCAAAAAGTTTTGAGCTGCCACAAAACCTTTTGAGCGGATGAGTATCCAACGTGTCCATTATACATCCGCGACGCAAACGGGGAACATCCGTTTACGTCTGTTGTCATCCGTTGTGCGTCTGCTATATCCGCAGGGCATCCGCTGCGCATCCACGCAACTCAAATCTGCTCCAGCGGAAAAGGGACTCAGGGAGGAAGCGAAATGGATGCGGAACATCTGTGCAGCATTAGTAGCACGGACATAGAAAGGATACCTATATTTTCTATAAAAGGGGGAGGAAATCACCTGGATCTCACATTCAATCCAGCAGCCCTGGTGTGACACCTCTTCAGCCTTCATCTTCCTCTTGCTCTTCCACAGCATCCCAATCATCTCCACCATGGATCGTCGCACACTCCTTTTGGTAGCTGCCATCATTCTACAACAGTGTGAATCCCTCTACAGGCTCTTTCACCTCTTCTACGCAAGGAAAAGGAGGCATCCAAGAAGTGTGTGGGTCCGAAGATGGATTGCGAGAAGCACCGAGTATGGACTGTATGACAAGCTGATGGTGTAGCTGAGGAAACGAAGACACCTGCGTGCATTCCAGCACTTCATGAGGATGCCGCCAGCCATGTTTGAACGAAGTTGTGACAGGCTGAGACCCAGGTTGACCAGGCAAACACCAACTTCCAGCCCAGCCTGGACCCTGGACTCAAAGTGGCACTGACTCTGCACCACCTGGTCCTCAGGGACGACGTTACAGGAGCATGCAGTACGCTGGAGGGTGCCACACAACGACCATCAGCATTGTGGTCAGAGAAGTGGTGCAGGCCATCATCGAAGAATACCTGGAAGAGTCCCTCCAGTGCCCCCTCCACTGAAGAAGGATGGAAGAAACAGTTGCACGAGCAGTGGTAATCAGAAGTGGAACTTCCCAACACCGTTGGAGCCATAGATGGGAAGCATGTGGGCCATGGCAAAGCTTCAGCCAAGTCCAGGGTTCCATTATTTCAACTACAAGGGCTTCTTCAACATCGTCCTCTTCGCCATGGTCGATGCTGACTACAGTTCATGTACATCGATGCTTCGGGCAACGGCTCATGTTCAGATGCCCAGGAAAACAACCAGTCACCTCAAGGAGGGGCTGGAACGCAACCTCATCATGGGCTTCCCAGATCCAGACCCCTGCCCAATGACACACAAGATGTGCCTAGCTTCATCATGGGGGATGAACGCCTTCTCCCTCAAACCTACCTCATTGAAGCCCGACACTTCCAGATGCCTCAACCCGTGAAGAGAGGATCTTCAACGACAGGCTGTCCAGGGCAAGATGGGTGGTGGGAGAATGCCTTTGGCATCCTGGCATCATTGCCCAGAGACCGTGAGGAAACCAGTGGTGGAAGCTTGCTGCATCCTGCACAATCTCATGTGCACCCGCTACCCAATGTTGCGAAGAACAGGCTCGTGGATCGCCAACAAGGCAATGGGGACATGGAGCCTGGTGAATGGAGGCAAGGAGTAAACCTGATAGACACTGTGGATGTGCCAGGCCCCAACAGAGCTTCATGTGAAGGGAAGAAGCCAGTGCACATTCATGAAACCTGGTGCAACTCCCCAGCTGAGCGCAGTGGAGTGGCAAGCAACGGATCTTTAATGGATGCTTCCTTGAGCTGTCTCATCACACTGATGAGGTTGTGCCATGTATGTGAGTGGCCTTACAATGAATCAGGGCATTAATCAAAGAGTTGTGTTTATGTTAAATGTGTTGATGAATGGTTAAATTGTTATTGATCATAAAGGGCCATAGGTGTGACACCTGGGAGGGTGGACCATACAGTCCCACTATGCTTGCACTGGAGGCTTATCTACCCCACTGCCTATCCTTACCCTCCCACAGCTCTTCACCCATCCCACAGGTATCCCTGCCCGTCCCACTTGCTATCCTTACCACCATCCCACAGCTATTACCCATCACCACAGTCCCTGCCATCCCACTGCTTTATCCCTTTTACCATCCACAAGCATGCAAAGGCTTAAACCATTTCTAAAAGTTTCCACCAAAACTTTATTACTAAAAGAACTGAAACAAGTGTGTGAAGGAAAGATAACCTTTTATTGATAACAAACTGTAAAAGCCAAAATGACCCAAGTAAACTGTCCCAACTAAGTTAAAGTCAACAGGTAGAAACCCAGTCTCTGGCACTCTTCTCAGTCACTCTGAGCATGCCCATGGTCTCCAGGGGTGAAGAGTCCAGGATGCTGTGGAGTGGCTGCTTCTGGATGCTGGTCTGAGGCGCCATTGGGGTGCCGCCCCAAGAGTACGTACAACAGAGGCGTGAGTGTGTGTGGAGAGCTCTCAGAGAGTTAGTTCTGGCGCTTAGCATGTGTCTTATGCCTCCTATATGACATGGTGAGGGTTGCAGTCCCAACAGACATGATGCCAGATCGTTAGAGCCCGGGCTGGCTGTGCGGGGTGGAGCGAGGAGGAGCTGTTAGTGGGCGCAGTGTCTCTGCGCAGGGGATGTGAGCGTCGTGGTGTCGGTGTGGTCATCTGTGGCATTGTTGCAATCGCTTGGAATCGGTGGTATCGTTGTCTGGGCATTCGGTGCAACACCCTGTGGTGTGCGACTGTCACCTGTGCCTTGGACTCCTGTGGCGAGCGCTTTGACTGTGCTGCTGGAACTCGCTAGGAGTCCATAGCCCTTTGGTAGGTGCACGGGCTTTGAAAGCCTGGAAAGGCTTGATTCACCTGGGGCTTGGGGAGGCCTGGAGGGTGGTGCAGAAGACCTGTGATCCTCTCCTTGATCACCTGGTACTGAGGATACAGCGCATTTCCATGAGGGTCTGGTTGACGTTATGGTGAGGAAGGGCTTGCGGTTTTTAGATGGTTATGTCGTTGTTCCAGGCTGAGAGGAGGAGGATGCTATGCCTGCTTTTGATGGTGTCCTGATCTCAAGAGGACAGTGTGGCTCTGTCCCTCCGGTCTGGTTCTCTGCCTGCTTTCTGTGGAGGTGGAGACTGGGTGTGGTGTGGGTTGGTCTCTGAGTGGAGCAGCCTTCTTCTTGTTCCAAACTGCATCAGGGGTCTCCATGTGCTCCGCCAATGGGGAGTGCAGCTGTTGGTGGGGTTTTCCATCCGTGGGGTCCACAAGATACCTGCCTGTACACAGGAGCTGACTCTTGACCAGAAGAGGACTGACCTCTTGCTGGGCTGCCTGAGAAAGAGAGGGTTGACAGAGGGGCTGCTCTTGCGTGGTGGATCTCGACCCTCCAAGAAGCTGCACTTGGCCATCAACATAAGTCTCCCGGTCAGTGCAGGCTTGACGCGGCCTGACCGCGTGCATCTTCTAGTACCACGAATGTGGGCATGCTGGCTTCCGACACCCGGGGAGGATCTCTGAAGTCGTAGTCCCAGGCTTCTCCGCTTCTCTCTCACAAGCTGCCTGCTTCTGCTTGGTGTCTCGTAGAGCCTGTTGTCCCTGCCGTAGTGGTAACTGCGTTCCTCCCTCAGCATTCGACAGCCTCCTCCTTCATAGTTCCTCTGACAATGGAGTAACTGTCTCCTCTCACTTTCTCAGCAAATGCTCTGTCCTCCCCCTTCTGGCAGGGCTTCTGGGCCCTCATCAGTAGCTTGATAGGTATCTAGGTCACTGGATCCACCCATGACAGAACAGCCCAGCCCAGCAGCACCGCAGCATCAGCAGCATCAAGGCAGCATCAGCAGCACCAGCAGCACGCAGCAGAGTCGCACCAGTACCAAGGAGCAGGCAAGCAGAAGCACAGCAGCCAGGAGCAGCACCGAGCAGAAGCATCGCACTAGCCAGAGTCAGCACAGCAACAGAAGAAGCAGCAGAGCAGAGTCAGGATGCGGAGTGGGCAGGGGGTGGATGGTGGTCCTGTCGTTGCCTAAACCATCGGCTAGGCAGGAGTAAGGTCACAGGCTTTATCATCTTATCTTCACCCATGTTGTTGCTGAAGAATGTGTTCTGGGCAGCAGGTCATTTCGTCTGAAATGGTGACTTGCCTGCTGGCGAAGGTGCTTCCCTTTATCATCCGGCACATATGTCTGATGCAGGATGCAATCTCCCACATGCGCAGGGTTGGCAGTGCTGATAGGGCATCCACTAGGCGTCGTAGGATTTACGCAGTGATTCCGCATCATCGCGCTAGGCAATCCGCTAGGGCATGCACGCCTCTTCTGCTGTGCATTCGCTTCGCTCTCCCATGGAGAGCCCGTGCGGATGTTGTCATACCGCTTCCATCCGCTCCATCCTCTAGGCTTCCGTTGAGCATGTCAGATGACCATTTAAGCATCCTCGCTACGTTCCTGCACTGACGACGTCCGTCTTTCCGTTGTTGGTCCATCTCTTTTATGCCAAATTTGGGTGGACGACTTTTGGAAGTGAGAGCAGATAACAACGGATGGAAAATTTGCTCGTCCGCTGTGTCCTTTTTACATACGTTTTGCATTCGTCGGCCGATGTGACTTAGCCTTAGAATCACTGACAATACTGCTGCACTACAAAGTGACTTTGACTATGTATCAGAATGGTCTAACAATTGGCAATTTCAAATCTCAAACAACAAATGCTCTGTCTTACACACTGGCAACAAAAATCAGAATGCTAAATACAAACTGGGTGGATACAACCTCATAGATGACCCTCACTCTGTTAAGGACCTAGGAATACTCATTTCAAAAGATCTAAGTACCAGAATTCACTGTAACAGCATTGCCAAAAAGGCATTATGAGTTGTTAACCTAATTTTGCAAAACTTCTTCTCTGGTAACACTGAACTGTAAACCAGGGCATACAAAATCTTCACTAGACCAATTTTCGAATACAGTCCATCTGCCTAGAATGCACACTGTATAACGGACATTAATACAACTGAATGAGTCCAAAGGTATTTCAAGAGAAGAGTACTCCGCTCCTCAGCCTGCAATAGAATACCTTATGCCAGCAGACTTGAAATTTTGGACCTAGATAACTTAGTACTACACTACCTATCGTCTGACCTAAGCTTAGTACACAAAATTGTCTGCTACAACATCCTACCTGCCAATAACTACTTCAGCTTCAACCACAATAACACACGAGCAAACAATAGATACCAATTCAAAATAAACCACTCCAAACTCAACTGCAGAAAATACAACTTCAGCAACAGAGTGGTCAATGCCTGGAACCCATTACCTGACTGTTGTTACATCCTCAAGCCCCCAAAACTTTAACTTTAAACTGTCTACTGTGGACCTCACTCCATTCCTAAGAGGTCTGTAAGGGGGCCTGCATAAGCGCATTAGCGTGCCTACTATCCCTGTCCTACTACTCCCATTTATTTGTGCTCAATTATTATGTATATGCTTATACCTGTTTATACTTGTATGTTTATATGTTATGTCCATACTTACACTTGTTTTCTCACACATGCTTGACAAACTAAATAAATAAATAAAATAATAAATAAATGTATCTTTGTTCAGATAAAATGGAAACGTACAGTGTGGGGAAAGACATCTGTTTACCTGCTATCCCTGATTATCCTATTGCTGGTGCTGAATTAAGACACACCTGTCCACTCCATCAGCATCTTTATATGGAAAGAAGTAGGTGGTTGAGGAGGTGGTACCATCTTGTCTTTTGTCTCAAAAAAACAAAAGCAACATATTTTAGGTTGATCCTGGTAAAGTATTTTGGATTGAAGAAAGGGGTGGGGAAGAGTAAGTGGAAGGCATGGTATGGAAAGAAGTATGGCATTATTCACATGCAGCAAGAAGGAATCCAGATTGCAATGGTAGCCAATTGCCCTCTTCTTTCAAGCTAAACCAATTTAGTCTGGGATATGAGCGAGAAATTAGACGTATGTCAATGGAGATTCTCTATGGAGATCCAGGTCATGGTTGTCCCAAAGGTGCTTTTTCAAGTGATAACTTGACTTTCTGGTTTTTCTTTTGAAGAAGTTTAGCTTCTCATCCAAGAAGAGCTGAAGAAGCTTCTTGGATGAGAAGTGAAATGTCTTCAAATAAAAAATAAGAAAGTCCAGTTGCCTCTTGAAAAAGCACTTTTGGGAGAAATCAGATTGCTCTGTTATCCATCTGAGCTTATGAATTTGGGGAAAAGACCTATAAGCAGATGGATCTTTTTCTGATGTAGAATATGCCAAAAAAAAAATAAAATTGGATGGGCAGAAAGAGAATCTAGGCAACATTGATAAGGAAACAGCACAGTTAGAAAAATAACCAAACTGGTAATTAATAAACCAGCTTGAAAAGGAACATTTAGTATTTTTTTTTAGTATTTATTTGATTTGTCAATCGCTTACAAGATACAGGTATAAGAATAAATATAGTTTTGAGTTGGAATAACATGAGAAGATACTTATAGAAGGTGAGAAAATAAAGGTCATGACAGATAGACGAGGGGCGGGGGAACGTCGTAGTAGGCATGATGGTGCGTTATGCACGGGACCCGTACAGGCCTCTTAGGAAAGGGGGTGAGGTCAAATAGTAAGAACAATCTTAAGATTAACAGTTTTTGGGGTTATGGGAAGGAAACCACAGAGTCAGGGTAGAGTATTCCAAACATTGACCACTCTGCTGCTGAAATCGTATTTTCTGCAATCAAGTTTGGTGGGGTTTACCTTGAGTTTGATTAATCTTGTGTGCTCTTGATTTTCATGATTTGAAGCTGAAGTACTCATTGACAGGTAGGGCAGTTTGCAATGTATGATTTTATATTACTATATTTAGATCGGACCGGGGGCTGCATAGTTCTAGGTTTTCTGAGCATTATTAGATTTCAAGTTGGGTGGCGATTCTACCACATCCTCTTATAGTTCTGCTAGTGAAGGTAGAGCTTAGTGTGACGAGAATGAGCTCCATTAAACGTTAGTGGACTCGGAAATTAATATTGACGTGCCGGGCGATCAGTTGTTCTTTATTCCATTGACTTTACTTTATACAGACCTTAAGCCATGATCCAAGAATTTGTTTCGCTTTCAGACACCTGATATTCGAAGTAGCTATAATTATCTACAAGAATTGCTATATGGTTTGTATACTGGTTGAGGTCAAATGTATGTATACATAGAGAGAGAGTTATCATCTCAGGTTGACGTTTGTAAGTTATATCTCGATCATTTACCAAGTTAAGACCACTATTATGCTTTTCATTAAGATCTGTACCAAGTCTAACTATAGATTAACTATCTAAGAATGCCTTCTTCTTACATATGATACGTTACATTGGGCATTATTTAGCATCATTGTCTTAGCAACAAATTATTTTGATTTTTCAATATCATGAAATAGAAACTCACTCCTATGAGTGCACACTTGACACTATGAAGTTTATGGGCATCCCTACAAATGGCGCAAGTTATGATTCGCAGCAGTATTTGAGCATATTTAGCTTGGTGTGTTTTTATAGGTTTTGATCATTGAGTTTGTGTGTGAGTGCTGCCAAACCTATGTAAGAACTCAGAGATTTATTTGATTGACATTTTGTAAGGTTGGTCTCCATTTGGTGGCACAATTAGAATCCTTTAAGTTCTGATCCATAGTTGCAAAGTCGTTTTGTGCCAACTCAAGGGTCTTAGCAGTATTGTCTGTGGTCGGTTCTTTCTCTGAGAATCTCACACTTTGTACAAGTCAGATTCCAGCGAAGGAGCAAGTCCTAGCAAGGTGTCTGCTTAATTATAAGAACCTCAACTGACCCGAAAATCTTGGTCCACGTGTATAACACTCGTGCAGGGACTGACTGGCAGTGAGTGAACATATAAGCCAGAGTTGACTTCTAAAGATCAACCACTCGCCTTGATCTGAGAAACAACCGCTACACTGTTACGAACAAGGATACATAGCCAATACCTTGACTACAGAAGATATTAGATACACACATGTTTGTGACTGTTTAAGACCAACATCGGACTTGATTAGGTACAGGAATTGATAGGATTTTTTAACCCCAATTTGTTAGTCCGTTGTAAGCGGAATTGGCTTCTGATCCAGTTATGGTATGGTTTCCTAACGAAATACCATAAGATATTAGTTTCGTAGATAGTTTGTTGAATCAAAGGCATTTTACAGAAGCCTTACATAGCCTTCAGCTTTACACTGAATACAAAGGCTTTTACAGAAGTCTATGTTAGATAATGCTTTCTTAATTCCCGACTCTTTCGCTCCTCTGTAACTTACTTCGATCTCTCAAAATCCACTACTCAGTTTTTAGCACAAATAGATGTGTAAGTAGGTTTACGAGCAGACAAGAATTACACTGTATATGTATTTATTATCTGAAGAACCAAATTGTTAGTACTATGACAATGGGTGGAGAAAAGTGTAGTAGGTGCTTTGTTCTTCACTTAATGCATAATTAGTGTGGAGGATAATTGGATTCGTATTAATGAAATTAGATTCCATGACGTTTACATGGTGAACACAGCATAAAGAGATTGGTTCTTGTGTAATTTTCACAATAGGCTGCGAGTCTCTTATTATTGAAGATGGGCGGATGGACCGTGGCTTGTGACCATAAAGTTGTTCTAGGCAATGAGCTGGGTCCGTTTGGCAAAGAGAATATTATTCGAAGATTATTCTTAAGGAGATGAGCGGCAAGTAATTTTGGCAGTGTGATTAGCTATTTTTTAATTAAAGAAGTAGGCACAAATAATATTACCTGGTTTAGACTAGTGAGATATACTTGAGGGATAATGAGGACACTCTGAGACTGCATTGGTATAAGATACCAAACACATTTGCGAACGCCAGTTTCTTCTCCATCCTGTTCACTGCTCATTATACTGTTTCATTAATTTGTTCTATATAGTTTCATTAAATTACTATACAGTAAACTCATTGGATTGTCTGCGGTCTGTAGTGTGAGACAGCTATTCTCTGCCACATGTCTCGATCCACAGACTCATGCAGCTAAGAAAATACTGGGCTTGAGATCCATTGCTGTTCTACAAATATCTGAAGTCAAAGAATGTGTTAAAGGAGGTTGGCTTGTGAATAGATCCCCTATCACAGAAACTTGGAGGAAATAGAGCGAGACAAAGAAGGCCCAGCGAAGCTAGTAAGTCTCGAGGGCGCTGGAAAGAGAAATGGACAGAGCAATTAGAGAAGCAAAGCTCAAACAAGACTTCGCCAAATGAAAATATCGAGGGCTCAAGAAGACTGATACCGAGCGAAAAGAAAAAAGCAACAACTAAACACGTCAGCCCCTCAAAAAATATATAAGTTAATTTACTCTATCAAACAATATATTCTATCTCAGCAATGAAATTCTTTACTGTTTCTGTTCTTATGCAATCACACATACAACATAGGAAACTTAGTCTCTCAAATGACTAATCTGTAGCTCTCCATTCGTCTCCAAGTTTCACTTTTTTCATGTATAACATTTGAACATACAGGTGTGTTAGCTGTGAATTATTTCTCTCATGCTTCTAGCTACCAAGCTCTTAACTCATCCTTTTCTTACTGTGAAACTCTCCAATACAGAAGACAAATTCGTCAAATATTGAGGATCTCCCAACTAAGCAAACAAAGCCTAAAAATCAGAAGCAGCTCCAATCAAGCTATTTGCACACTTTCAAAAAACCCCTAGACTTCGCTCCATTTTGTGTTTTATCACTGAGTTTAATGTCTCAAAGCAACCATTACAGATTATGACCTAGAATCATTATAATCTCAAGCTCTATTATCAAGATTATTTTAAACAACATTGTGTCAAACATGTCATATTCAGACGCTACAGCAATATGTTATTAATATGAGAATGTTTCTAGAACCCTGAATAAGGTTTCTCTTACCACGTGCATGGGAAACAAATAATGGGTTTAGGTACAACCAAAATGTTAATAGATCTGCTCATTAATTTTGGAACTTAGTCTCTTTATTAAATGCTATTCTAGCAAAAGGACGCTATCAGATTTTTATGCAGCATTAAAAAGCTTTGTAAGAGTGGTCTTCACCAGTACTTTTGATCATAGCTAGATGCCCAAGGCGTTTATTATTAGAGGAGGGATACTTAAATTAAAAGGTCATCAAACTTGTTTTCTCACAAAAAAACATAATCGTCCTCAAATGGCCCGTCTACGATTATACCTATTGCCTCTTTTCCAATTTATAGCTTACCTTTGTGTGCTTACGTTTAGATTAATAAAAATGCTTATAAGAACTATATGCTAGTCTCAATAATACTGGTAGTCTCGTGGATGATAAAATCTTGAGAATGAAAATCTAACCAGTTGATTCAATATACCAACAACTAATCAAGCAAAAGCAAAACCAGATTTTCTCACAATGAATTGTTGCGCTTGTTTGGAATTCCTCCAGAACTTCCATGTGAACAGGTCTAAATCTCGACCACGAGATGAGTGAAACTTTCTCATGGGTGATGTTAGAGAGTTTTCTTATATTATATCAACTATATACACGTCCATCTAGCTCGAAAGAGATGACTCTATATGTACATTGAAGTGCAAAATTCGCTTGATGTTGCTGGACTCAGACTCATCTCAATGTGACAGTTGCATTTTCAGGAGAGAGCCTGGGCTACACTTTCAGATTGAAACTCGCTTTTGAGGTATCGAGAGGTATGGAAGACAATTTGCGCAAGAGTTTGCGGAACTAGTGCCGTTTATTTTTGGCACTAATCGGTGCTAAGACACATATGGTCACCTTGTTAAGCAATTCTCCTGCGTGCTAGTGTTCCAAACTGTACGAAAAGCCTCCACTGACAGGATGATCCTAGGTCAATTAGGTGAGTGTCTCAGGGTAATAAATCTTGCAGAAAGCCAAGCTTTCTGGAAAAGTGAGATCCACTCAGCGTACATGCAACACCCAGGACGAAGCAAGTGAACACTCATCGCTCTCATCGGTCAGATCAGCAAAACCCTAATTCTGCCCCTCGACAGGCCACAACAGAAGGACCAATCATTCACACATCTTATAACTCAAAAGGGAGCGAGAACCTTGAGCTTATCTCAAGCTTGAGACCTGGGGTATCGGCTGGTATTATGGGAATAGGCCACAACAACATATGAAACCATTTCCCTATAAAGTACAGCTAGTACTCATGGTCCCCATTGACCCTTTCGACCAAATTTAAAACACGCAGGAGCAACGTGCGACATGTATGCACCTGATCTAATATGGATGCAGGAGAGGCTCGAGCACTAATGAGACCAAAATCCACCCCAATACCCCCAGCTTCGATTCTCACTACAGAAAGTGCAAAGGCAGGAGGAGAGTAATAGATCAAGTAATGAACAGAGGACCAATACAAAAGTGGATCTTATCTGGGTGAGATTTCTGTGCCGGACACAATCAATAAGCTATGTCTTTAGTAGTGCATGCTCTTCTAGACATCCAGGTCACGTTCATCTTCATACGAACTACCATATTCTCGATCTGCAAGCTCCTTTCTATATTGGTAGTGCTTGAACACAGACTCAATTCTAAATGGGGACTCACTCATGCACCAAAAAGTCCAGGCGCTCCGCACCTAAAGAAAATCAATCTAGTAACTCCTAGGCTCGACATGAAAATAAATGGAATCGCCACGCGCGAGCTACACAAGCTCTATAAGTGCACACCCACGCTAGGCCAAGTAAGAATGAGGAAAGCCTGTGGTACCCTACCCACTCCAAAGTCTTCTCCTCCACTCAGGCAGAATGTCACGCGGTGTTATTCACACAGATTAGTTCAAAACATGACCCTACTCTCGTGGCCCATACCAAGCCTACCACTACCAGACTATTCCCACAAGGCAATGGCAGCCCTTGTCCCAGTCCAGACCCAGGCTTCCCTCGTGATGTTCACAGATGCCACAGAGTTGCAGACCTCTGCGCACCAACCACACAGGCATAAGTTTTAGTATTCCAGACCTCGCTCAGCCCCACTACGACGTCCTCATACGCTCTCCTCTCCAGAGCCCCATAAGCCAAAGTGCCCAATCTGTTCTACATGTACTTTGGGGCATCACATCCCTGATGTCACCAGATCTGAACAGAGAAAGGAGGCCTTGCAACAAACCTCATCGGAGATTGCATAATAGCAGATGCTCTTCTGATGTCCTCTACTCCTGACATTCACACCAGCTCCTGTGATTGTATTTGTCTCGCACAGAGAACACGCAGGAGATCTCGTGGCGTCAAACTCAGACCAGGCTTCTCCAAAAAACAAAGCAGCCACCACCACCAGTCTCCTCCCCTGACTCACCTTTACATCTAGACCCATTGAGTGGTAGGCACGCATCAGAAAGTGACTGAGAAATGAGCAGTGCCTAGCAAAGACTGAGATACCGTTTGTTGTTTACTCTTCTGCCTGTATCTCGACTCTGGTGTGTACGACTCTCTTGCGTTTAGATGAGCGCCAGGTTTCCCTCTGGTGCTCAGTGTAGTGATCCCTGGTCTCTCTGACTCCTCGAATTATCATGGTTTGATTATTATACTTAGACAGCATATATGAAAGTTCTTTGTCTTTGGCCTCCAACAACATCTCTCTGTTCAGTGTTCGATTTTACTAATAAAGTGTTTGGAGAAAACTTTTGAAAAAGGTTAAGCCTTTGCATTCTATGTGGGATGAACTTTCCATGGGTAATTGATAGCTTGTGCGGTGTGGTAAGGTTAGCTATGTAGTGATTATAGAGTGATAGTTGATTGGGAGTCCGCGGTAAAGCACTAGTTGTTAGCGAAGTACAAATAAACCAATCCGCTATACTTCGTACTGATGCCTAGTGGGATGTATTGCGTCCACCCTCCTCCAGCTTGCCATTCATACATTATACATGCCCCCGTTTTAATGAACTCGCTCGCACTCTGATCCAATCCTCTTTTCTGACATCCTGCTGGGAGTCCACTACTCTCTCCTACATAAAAAATAGTCATAACACTCTCTTATTATATACTCAGCCTGGCAGTGTAACCTCGTGTAAAAGCGCGGAAAAGAGGCGACGGAAACCACCAAATAAAGCAGTAGCAGCTAAAACGTAATTCTCATCCGTGAGCTAGCTGAGGAGCAGGCGAATTAGGGATAGCATAGAACGGTACAATAGAAATAGAACTCGTACGACGGTCTTTATCGCCATTCTCATGATCCTGAGTATCTATACACACTTACCGAATCTTGAACTCCATTAAGGGGAAGCTATTGACAACCAGTTATGTTTGGTAGAGTCTTGAGTGCTGACATCTGTCCCTATCCATCTATGATAGACATTCTGTGGATGTCTTGTGATGCTACACTTGCTCCACTATCTAGAGAGTGTACTATATCAGGTTTGTACTGTGGCCTTCCAATGTAACCCAGACCTACCGAGTGTACCCAATGGCACCCTTGTTACGCGTCCTAACTCTCATGCCTATAACATATCGTGAGAGAGGAAATCACCGAGCAACTGCTCAGTATGAGTCCAGCAAGCCGTGGTGTACAGACCTTTTCACCCTTGGTCTTGGTCGGTTTCAGCAGCGATTTCATCCATTTGTTCTCCCACTATGCGGATCGTCGACGACATCAGATTACTCGTGCAGGAGGCTCTCGCGATAGCTAGTCTCGACGATGATCTATCTCCTTACACGGACTCTCGACGGCGAGAGAGAGACGCGAGAGAGCGCGCTTGTGGCAACAGCTGCGGATCTGGTTTATCCGTGTTTGAGATATAAGTTTACACCAAGTGAGAAGAAGACACCTTCGTCCTAAGAGCCGTGGTGCAGATTGCGCGGATACAAAAGGATGTGATTTATGAGTAAGTAACTGCCGAGCTTCTAGGACGCTTGTGTGTCCATGTGGGAACCACAGACGCTGTGGTGAGGTGTGAAAGATGCCTCTAGGACATGCAACAGAGGATTCCGTGTGTAGTCTTGAAGTGCCGGCCTTCATCATGAGTAGGTTTATTTGAGGGGAGGTGAGATGGCCACCAGTCATCCTACCATCGCTCTGAGTGAAAAGCGTTAGAACCATATCTTGTGTACTTGTCATTGTACAGCTCTGAGACCAGGTTGAACCAAACGTAAGGGCAGCGCGAGACGTGTCTCCGGTTGTATCCCTAGCCGTGCGGAACCAACACTCGACATGGTCTTGAGAAGTTGTTGCTGTCCAGTCGCCTCCTAGCGCCATCTCCTGGAGCCGTGCTCGGAAACCCTAGACCAGTTTACATAGAATATATCAGCAGTTTGCTCAAGCTTGATCGCGTTGGACCGTTGACGAGTGCCACACAAACAGTCGTATGTTCCAAGTGGCAACTATAGTAGTCGGACAATCCAACCTGAAGTGCAAAGAGATCGATGCTGAAGGGAAAAGCTCACACTTCGTGAAGAGTTTATGAGCGAGAGGTAGGATGTAGTGACTCCCACTAGTGAGTCTGCGCGCTGGAGCAGCTTGCAGGCCCATCGACATAGTGCTTCAGTCGTAAGTGCGAAGATCCTCATACGAAGGGTGGTGGGGGGAAAGGTTTCCATCATATGAGCTGAGCTACTCCTGGAGGTGCTGCTAGCCTTCCCCCACACTGTTGGGGAGCCAATCAGATGGGCAAGCACGTGGCCTGCAAAGCTCCAGCCACTCAGGGCTCCACTTATTTCAACTATAAGGGCTTCCTTCAGTATCATCCTCTTTTGCCATGGTTTTTGATGCCTGAGCTACATGTTCATCACATCATGCTTCACGGCAATGGGTCACTTACAGATAAGCCAGGTATACAACGGAAGCTGGACCTTCAAGGATGGGCTGGAATCTCCATCAGTGTTTTCCAAGATCCAGACCCCCTACCCAATGACACACAACATGTGCCCCTACTTCATCGTGGTGATGGACGCCTTCTCCCTCAGAACCTTACCTCATGAAGCCCTTACACTTCCAATGATAACCTCACTCATGAAGAGAGGATCTTCAACCTTACAGGGCTGTTGCCAGGGCAAGACGGGTGGTTGGAGTGAGAACGCCTTCGGACATTCCTGGCCAACAGGTTCCAGATACTTCTCACACCATGCAGCATGAACTCAGAGACTGTGAGGAAGCATCGTGGAAGCTTGCTGCATGCCTGCACAATTCTCATGCGCCAACCCGCTCTATCCAGCTGTTGCAGAACAGCTTTGGACCGTCAACAAGGGAATGGGGACATGGAGCCTGATGGAATGGCAGCTAAGGAACGAAAACCTGATAGACACTGTGGGAATTTGCTTACAAGGCCCCAACAGACCTCACGTGAAGGGAAAGAAGCAGCACAACCTATGAGACACTGGTGCAACTCCCCAGCTGGAGCAGAATGGAGTGGCAAGACAGAGATGAATAAGATGATGTAAGGGCATTGCCTTTCCTTGATCCTGTCTGCATTGAACACTGATTAGTTGTGCCATGTATTTTGAGTTGGTCCTACAACATGAATAGGGCATTAATAAAAAGCTTTGTTTATGTTGAAATGTGTTGATCAGATGAATAAATTGTTATGATTTAAAAATAAGGCCATATGATATGGCGCTGGGGGATGGACCAGTACCAGTCCCACTATGCTTGCTCTGGAGGTTTCATCAAAATCCCACAGCTTATCACTTACCCATCCACAACTATCCTTACCTATCCCACAGCTATCCTTACCCATCCCAAAAGCAATGCAACAGGCTTAACCATTTTGTTCAGGTTTTACCAACACTTTAAATTAAGTAAAAAAAAATGAACCAAGTGTCTCAAGCAAAGATACAAACTTTATTAACTGTCTTAAGTAAAACTGTATGACTTTATTAAAAAAAGCAACAATGAACCAAGTGAAGTGTTCTAAAGCAAGATAAAGTGAACAAAGTGAACCAACTTCAGTCTCTGGCACTATTCTCAGTCACTCTGAGTCATGTCCATGGGTCCTCAGCTATAAAAGCGGGCCAGGGACTTGTGGACGGTGGCTTGCTGGCTTGGAGTGCTGGTCTGAGGTGCCATGGGGTGCTTTGGCCCCTGAGAAGTACTTAACAGGGGGATGGTGTGTTTCAGGAAGCTCTTAGAGAGCTTGATCTCAGTCCCGTTGAGGTTGGGGAGGGCCCTTCATCAAGTACCTGGGGATGTCAGGCACAAGGGGACTGAAGCACAGATTGTCCGTTGACGGGCTTGGCTGTCGTGGGTGGAGGAAGACGGAGTGTAGTGGGGCTGTTTGCTGCAGCTGGGGCGAGGTATGTGGCGTTTCTGGCGTGCGGGATAACCTGGGGCCTGGACTAGGGGAAGGTTCTGCTTCTGCTGTGGGAAGTCCTGGTAGCATAAGCCTTGATTAGGTGAGAGGCTGTTGAAAGCTGTGGTAAGGGCTGTGACATCGCCTGGGGTGAAGGAGCAGGACTTGGACTGGTAGGAGGCAGCTTCCAGCTGGGCCTTTGAGGGTGTGTTTTACTGTTATCTTCTCCATCACCTGTGGTACTGGGCCTCCGGGCATATCCTGAGGGCTTGTGGCTCACGTTAGTGATGAAGTGAGGTGCTGGAGGATCCTCTGTCCAAGTGGACCAGCTGAGAGAGAAGTTCTGGTGGCTTGGTCTTCATTCGTGTCCCTGATCTCCAACAGCACAACTGTGCGTTTCTGGGACCGCTCCAGTCTTGCCTCTCTGCCTGATCCTCTGGAGCTGGGCGGTGGGTGTCGTTTGAGTCTCTGGTGGCTGCCGCTTTATTCGTCCATTCTGTGACAGGGGATCCTCCAAGTCTCCCAGCATGGGGTGTTACAGCTGTCGGGGGGGTCTCTGCCGTGCGGGCCCTCTGAGACAACTGCCTGGACAGGTAGCTGGCTCGGCTGAAGAGGTCTGGCTGTCTAGTGAGCTGTCTTGAGGGAGAGGGGTCATCAGAGGGGCTGCTCCTCGGTGGCGGACCTCCACCCTCCCAGGAAGCTGCACCTTGGCCAGGACTTACAATCTCCCCGTCAGTGAGCTTGACAGCGGCCTGGCCCAGATTTTTTTGAGGTTGTTAGCTGCCAGACCAGGTGTGCATGTGCTTCCACTATCCAAGGAGTACTTCTGCAGCTGTTACCCAGGCTCTCTGTTTTTGTCTCTCCAAGCTGCCTGTTCTTCTTTTGGTCGTCGCGATAGATCTTGTGGCCTTTCTCCAGAGGTAAACTCTGTTCTCCCTTCAAGCCCATTCCAGCACCTCCTCCTCATGCACTCCTTGGAAACGGTGCACTGTTTCCTCTCCAACCTTCTCCTTCCCTTTTGCCTCTCCCTCCCTCTTGCAGGGGCTTCAGGCAGGGGCCTTCAGGGGCTTGAGCCAAGCAGGGCTTTGAGGGCCTTGGGGCTGGTCCACCAACAGCAGCGCAGCAGTAGCAGCAGCAGCAGCACCAGCAGCTTTCAGAGTCAGTTGGCCAGGCAGGGATGGGATGCTGGTTCTGGCTTCTTGCCAGTGGCTGCACAGTAGGCACCGCCTTCCTCTTCCTTCCCCTGACTGACAGAAACATGGTGTTCTTTAAGATGTAGGTGCAGCACGGTCTTTACCTCTGAATGCTGACTGCGTGTGAGATGCATCCTTCTTATATCCGTAGAGCTGATGCGAATTCATACTACCCGCATGCGCAGTGAACGATATACAGTCAGCCGCGGCATCTGCTTTGCTTCTATAGGCGTTCTGTGATGCATCCGCGTCATCCACTATGCCATCCACTCCTTCCACATATGGCATCCACTTCGCAATTCTCCCCCGGAAGGCCCTTCGGAGGCGTTCCATTCCTTTCATCGCTGTCATCCGCTAGGCTTCTCATGAACATTTCGTTTAACATCCCCGCTATTGTACTACCCACGTCCGTCTTTTCCTGTCTTCTGTTTATTGCACCTTTTGCTCGTCCGCTGTGTCCTTTATGCATACGTTTTGCGTCCGTCGGCCAGTGGGACCTAGCCTTTAGTTACTAATAGAAGGCAGTCGAAAAAATGAGAAGGATAATAGTAATACAGCCATAGTACATGGGTAAATATCCTTAGGCATAAGATGGTGCTGTGGGAGTGTCATCACTTGTGACTTTCAAGAAGAGATTGGACTGCCCTCTGTCAGAAATGGTGTAGAGTCTCCTGCTTGGGCGGGGGGTTGGACTAGATGACCTACAAGGTCCCTTCGAACTCTGATTATATGTTATCTGAATTAGGTGTTCAGCAGAGTGATGGCATGGGGGGGAAAACTGTATCTGTATCTGGTTGTTTTGATATGGAATGCCCAATAGCTGAGTCCTGAGGGGAGGAATTGAAGCAGTTTACAGGATGACCAGGATGTGAGGATGTTTGACTTTTTCAATGTATTTCAACATATAATTATTTGACCTTCATTTCAACAGGTGAGATATAATAAACAATTTGCATTATTTATATTTTGTAAATTTCACATGTAGAAAATGTAAGCATAGGCTTCTATTTTATCACTACCTCAAATATTTAAAATTGGTATATGGGAGGAACCTATCTTACTGAAACCTCAATTCTTTTTAGTTTAAATTACACTTCTTGTTGAAATATATATTTTGATCCCCTAGATCAAAATATCTCTCTGAGGTCTTCAGAAAGGTTATAAATACCTTTGAGTCTGGAAAGGGATTTTTAAAAATCACCAGACAATTGGACATCAATCATGTATAAGTGGAGAAAATTTCAAACAATTGCTAACATGTCCAGGCCAGACTGTCCCAGCAAGTTCAGCCCAAGAGCAGAACAAAAGATGCTGAAAGAAGACTCTAAGAACCCAAGCAATTTAGCATATGACCTACAGGTACCTCTCCTCACTCTTATGTCAAAGTGCATGCTTTATTTGGTCACAGTACAAGAAGGCTTGCTTGGCAAAAATCAGAGGTAGCCTTCCACAAGATAAATCTGATACCAATGGTAAAGCAGGACAGTGTAAATGTTATTTGCTGCACTAAGGCCTGGGCAGCTGACTATTACAGAATCCACAATAAATCCTTCATTGTACCAGGAGATTCTCAAGGATAAGGCAAGATCTACGGACAGAAAAATGAAGCTCAACTGAAAGTGGAACTTGCAATATGTCAATGGTCCTAAACCTTCTAGTAAATTCATCAAGGAATGATTGGGGGAAAAAACTGGATGGTTTTGGAAGCGCCAAGTCAAAGCCTAGATCTAAATCACATTGAGGTGCTGTAGGGGGTGATTTGAAATGAAGTGTGCATGCAAGAAATCCCATAGCTGAAAACATTCTGCATGGAAGAGTAGGTAAAATTTTCTCCCAGCTGATGTCGGAGGATGGTATTTATGAGAAACATACTTGAAATGGTATAGGGTCTCCTGCTTGAGCAGGGGGTTGGACTAGAAGACCTCTAACGTCCCTTCCAACTCTGTTATTCTGAGATTGTTTCTGCCAAAGAGGGCAATTATAGGTATTAGAGCCAAGGGTGTACTTATTTCTTCCACAGAGAAAGGAAGGCATCGTTGTTATTTTTTTTGTGCAATAGATAATTGCAAATTGTTCACAGTTATTTTTGGTTCAGTCACATCATCTTCATATATTGTTTGAATGAAGATAAAATCTTGATATGTCTGCATGTGACTATATACATGTTTCCTTTTCAGCAAAAATACTGGGAGCATAAACTGATCATCAAGGAAGGATTGCTGATTCACAGAGTATTTATCTTTGGTTCAAAAGTCTTTTATCAAAACTAAGCTGATGAACTAAAAGACATCCATCTTTTCTATGGCCGAGGATGCTGTTTCCAGCTCAGTTTCTGGGTAGATGGACATGATTCCAGATATTTTTTTATCTGAAAAATTTTATTTTTCTCGTGAATGGTTTTTCTCTAGTAATATCACACTACTAACTAGAGCATACAAAACATTTGCTAGACCAATACTTGAATACAGCTCTTCATTCTGGAACCCACATTACATATCTGATATTAACACAGTTGAGAAAGTCCAGAAATATTTCACAAGAAGAGTTCTCCACTCCTCTACTCATTGTAGAATAACTTATGCAACCAGACTTGGAATTCTAGACCTATAAAACCTAGAACTATGCCGCCTTCGGTCCGATCTCAGTATAGTAAATAAAATTATATATTGCAATGTCCTACCTGTCAATGAATACTTCAGTTTCAACCATAACAATACAAGAGTACACAATTGATACAAACTCAAGGTAAACCGCACCAAACTTGATTGCAGGAAATACAACTTCAGCAACAGAGTGGTCAATTTCTGGAATACTCTACCTGACTCTGTGATTTCTTCCCCAAACACTTTAACCTTAGACTGTCTACTATTGACCGCACCCTTTTCCTCAGAGGTTTGTAGGGGGCATGCATAAGTGCATCAATCATGCCTACCGTCCCTGTCCTATTGTTTCTTTTTTTCTTATATGTATCCATTTCATGTATTCATAACTATGTTATACTTATACCTGTTATCTTATAATTGCTTGACAAAATAAAATAAAAAAATAAATAAAATAAGTTCTGAACCCTAGTTACTCAACAACATTAAAGTATTACATGGTGTTTTTGTACTGCTTTGACATGCTATTTTGACATGCTTCTGGAAAGGTAAGCCCTATCTCATTAAAGTTTCAAGAATGTCAGTAAGCATGTGGATACAGATTTATGTCTTTTGATAAAACATCCATCAAACGTTTTTGAGCAGCCCGAATCATCACAGAATAAAAGGAAAGGGTCTCAAAAAGATTGGTACCCTCTTAAATACTGAATTCTGGCAGTGGAAGGATATAACAGTGTGTTTCCTCCAAGATGAACTTAAGTTCTAGTGGCTACATGAACTACATGCAGGCTTCTTGGCAACAGTAGAGAACTGTCTTCTTTTGGGATGCTTTTTGGCTTCTCAGTCTAGTCTACAGATCAGATTATCTTCCACCTAAGTATTAACCCAGCTAAATCCTAAAGCTTCACCAGTTGCTGAGAATGCCTTGCAAATAGGGGGAGATATTTTTCCTCCTTCTCTCAGCGTATTAAATCCAGGATGATTGATCCAAAGAAACTGAACAGTGAAAGACTAACTGTGGACAAAAGGAAGTACTTCTTTATACTACACATAATTAAGTAGGATAATTCACTAACACAAGATGGAGTGATGCACAGTAATTTGAATGTCTTGAAATGGGAGTGAGAAAAATGCAAGGCAGCAAGATGATCAGTGACTATTGGCAGAAAATATTTCTTTAGATGCTGTTTCTGGAGAGCATGAGTGAAAAGAAGCTATTACAGCTTGAACACATGGTGCACCATACTGGAACAGAACAGTGAAGTAGGACATTCTTTGCCTGTGTTCTTGCCATTCACAAAAAAACCCCAACACCTCTGTGCAACTAGAAATATTCTTTGATTACAGCAATTTGTGGTTAACTAATGAAATGCCTTAAACCTCACATTTAGAAAAAAAAATCCTGGGAGATGTAATCTAAGCCAGGTATGCGATATTCCGAGGACACTTACATTTCAAGGAGGCAGTGAATAATGAACTAATGTTGTAAACCTGACAAATACATATGGATTTTTAAATCATTACTAATATTAGATTCTACTTCCTGGATGACAAAATAGGCATTCATTCATTCCATTATAGTCAAAAGTCTGGTTACTAAGCAGACATATAAGAGATCAAGCACCTATTAGGAAAACAGATACTGGTGCTTTTAAGAAGGCCAACTTGATGCTTCGGATCAATACTCAGTTAACTGTCTTTGATAAATGTAGGAGCAGTGATATAATATGAACTTTGTTCCTTGGGCTGAACAAGGAAGTTGACAAATAAGCTTTGGTCCCTGCATCCAAAGGATTTAGGTGTTACATATTAGGAAAACATCCACATTCCATTGTTAGTTAACTTTATTTTTATTTGTCAATCACTTACAAGATAATAGGTATAATAATAAACATGAGTATGAATACAGGAAATAGGTACAAATAAATGGGGACAATAGGACAGGGACGGTAGGCACAATTGTGCGCTTATGCACGCCCCGACAGACCTCTTAGGAATGGGGTGAGGTTAATAGTTTAAGGGTAAAGGAGTGGGGGGTTGAGGATGTAACAACAGAATCGGGAAGTGCATCCCAGGCATTGACACTCTGTTGCTGAAGTACTTTCTGCAATCAAGTTTGGAGCAGTTTACGTTGAGTTTATATCTGTTGTGTGCTCTTGTATTGTTGCGGTTGAAGCTGAAGTAGTCATTGAGTGGTAGGACATTGTAGCAGATAATTTTGTGTCCTACACTTAAGCCCAACCGTAGGCAGTGTAGTTCTAGGTTGTCTGAGCCCAAAATCTCAAGCCTGGTTGACTTTGATTCACCCTACAAACCTGTAGTTTTACAATATTTTCCATTCAAGGTTTTTTTTTCTTTTTAAATGCAACAAATTATTTAAGAAAAAAAAAAGTCTTGTGCAATACTTTGTTTCCATCCTCTTCTTTTGTATATCTAAAAATATACTTTCAGGATAAGAATTCAGAACAACATTTCAAGTTTATCTACTCTAGAAAAGAAGTGAAAATTAATTATGCTGGATTGTTGTAATAGTCTATGACCAAATAAAAATTGATTGACTTGTGGGTTTGCTGTAAAATAAAATTTACTTTAAGTTGTGCTCATTTATGTATGCATCCATAAAATTTTCTTAACAGAACACAGACATCTTTGGCCACTGCCTCTTTCTAGAACATTTTTAATTTCAGTTTAGTTTACAGAGCTAGTGTTTCCTTAGTCTCTCATCCAAAAGCTGCTCTGCCCAGCCCAGCTTAGTTGTTTGAGATCAGCCAAGGTCAGCAAAATGATGGGCTGCGTAGCCATTGTTCCCATTTCATAGCTCATTCAATTATGATCAAGAAAAAAAATTGGCTTAAAGAGCTTGCCTTCAAGCCAAGGTGAGTTCATCTGTTTCCTTTAAAATAATCAGATTTAAATTACAATATGCTTCCCAGTCTACCATAGCAAGTTTAAAAAGTATGTGAAAGAATGAGTACTGGAGTGGCAAGATCGATCCTTTTAATAATATCTCCCCTGCTAGATTCAATCCTGATGGCACTGGATCATTAGTTCTGGATTCCAAATCTGTATTCCAAGCCATTTATATTTTCCACAAAGAAACTGCAGATACTCATAGTTTCATTTTTAGTAGATTCCAAATGATACCAAAGATTATCCAGACCACAGAAATCAAATTGTCATTTGTATATTTACAGCTAATAATGATCCTCTAAATCAGAGACGTCAAACTCATGGCCCGTGGGCTGGATGCGCCACGTGCTGGCCTCACCCCTGCTGTTTAGCGAAGGGGGGGAAGTCCCGATAGGTCACATGACACAGCCATGATGATGCAAGTTTGGCACCCCTGCTCTAAATAATTAGCTATGGAAATCTGTTCATCATTTTCTTGATGAGGTATATACCATATGTCCTAGTCTCACCATAACCTAGTAATCTGAGCCAAATCTGAAGCATAGATTTACAATATTTAATGGATGTGATTATTTTCTGATTAACTTCCATAGAGATCTTCAAATATATGTGAGCTAAAAATAAAAGACAGAGACTTTTGGTATTTATACAATATAACAGAATATGACTAAAATGAAAAATATATTCTGATTTAAGATATGGTTATCTGGAATACATATACAGAAAAGCACCAAGTGACTTCAAATTGTCTAATGGGTCAGGTACACACTTTCTTTTTTATCTTTTATTACAACTGTCTCCCATACATACTACCTCCCTGCCGCATAGTCTTCAAAACTAAGTAGGTTCATTTGAGAAATAGCATAAGTATTTCTCATGAGAAATAGCATAAGTATTTCTAATCTCAATGTCCCAGTAAGGAGAATTACAGCAGGTAATCATACTTCCCACATTATCTTAGCCATTCAGTTTCTTAGTTCAGCATCCCTCATAATTATCTACAAAAAAAAAACTAAGCAGGGCAAGAATAGTTTTCCATTATAAAGGTGCAAGGTAACATTAAAGAGCTTACTTTTTGCACACTTGGACTGTGGGACATTAATTCACTGGTAACAGTTGCTCGCACACTTCAACTGACAAGTAAATGAATAATGCATCCTTTCGCTTTAGAATGTTTACCTTTCTTGCAATCAAGAACAATGCTTGTCTAAGGGTCTTCAAACTTGACAACTTTAAGACTTGTGGACTTCAACTCCCAGAATTCCTGAGCTAACATGACTGGAGGAAGAATTCTGGGAGTTGAAGTCCACAAGTCTTAAAGTTGTTAAGTTTGAAGACCCCTTGCTTATACCAATGCAAGTAATTTCTTCAACTTTTTTAAAAATTTGCTGCCCAAACTGGCAATCTGATATGAGATATGCAATGTATCTATCATTTAATCAATATTAAATGTAATGTCTTCCATAAGCACAAGCCAACAGAAAGCAGTCAGGTGTCAGCTGAGGGCAAGTTGAAAATAAAAGTGAGCTAGTACGCTCTTTTTAGCATTGCTCTTGTATTCCCACCTCCTCACCATAAGCTAACTTTGCTGACAGAACCATATTAGGAAGTCTTTCCATAGTGAACAAAACTTATTCACAGAACCAACAGATCCATCAGATTATTCCAGAATAAGAAGCCAAACATAGATATAAAATCTGAATAATCTTGGATGTTTTTACAAATAAATAACACTCGACTTTTCTAATTGTTCAAATGATATAAATACTGATAACAGAAGCACTGCAGCTATTTTAATATTTGATACTGTTAAGAAATTGCCGCACTGAAAAACTAAAGCATTTTCATAATCTTATAAAATTTCAAATGTATTTTTTAAAATTCTATTCTGTATATCTGTCCAGTTATTCCTTCAAACAAATATCCATTTGTTTTAGAAAATTATAACTGAGAACCAAAAGTTTATAATAAAACACTTTCCTGATAAAAGTGTGCTTGTATAATTTCATCAGAAAAAATATTCAGTCTGTTCCTTTGAATCTTCTTTTCAGAGATATGTAAATACAAAAAAAAAGCAACTTGCTGAAAGATCCAGAAATTAAAAATCTGAACTGCCACATGACAGACTTACAGAGAAAAGTGAAATTATTGCTTAGCAGTATTGCTTTGCATTAACCATCCAAATTTACATGCTATGTAAGCCAACAGGCACTAGAATTTCAGAATTCTGTGGTTAGTCTTTCTCCTTGTAAGGATTTTAGTGCAACTGTATTTCAAGAGTCTGAGAAAAAAGTATAAAGATAGTCCTCGACTTACGACTACAACCGAGCCCAATGTTTTTGTTGCTAAGTAAGACATCTGTTAAGTGAGTTTTCTTGGCAACTTTTCTGTGGTAACTGTGGTAACTGTTGTGAAATTCACTGCAGTTGTTAAGTTAATATCACAGTTGTTAGGTGAATCTGGCTTCCCATTGGCTTTGCTTGTTAGTAGGTGGCAAAAGGTGATCACATGACCCCAGGACACTGCAACTATCATAAATATGAGTCAGTTGCCAGGCACCTGAATTTTTGATCATGTGACCATGGGAATGCAAAAATAATCAAGTCACTTTTTTTTAGTGCTGCTGTAACTTCTGATGGTCATTAAATGACCTGTGTAAGTTGAGAACTACTTGTACTGTCTGATATGGGGGGGAAAAGTGAAGTTTAAAATTCCCAGTCAGCCACAAAACTCACCAGGTATTCTTGGGCAAATTAGGGTTATTACAAAGTTAAATGAATTTACAACTTAAAATTTATTTTAAAAATATTTATATTACACTCTGAAATATTAAGAATATGCCGATATAATAACATTGCAATCTGTCAAATTAAAGGACAGAAGCAGCAATGACTTTCTAGACAATACAAAAAAATTAAATTGGAAAAAAAAAACCTCGTAAAGATAGAGTAATTGGATAAGATATGGGGAAAAAATGGAATTATTTGTCAATTTGCAATGCAGCCAAATCCAGAGGACTCTGGGTGATATACAGTAATACACAAAATATACATATTCATAAAACCCAAAAAGCCAATATAGGACTACTTGCTGAAAAAAATATAGCCTTGGGTTGCTTATAGAATAATAAGGAAGGCTGCACATGTCTCTCCAGGAAGAGTTTTCATAGAATCATAGGGTTGGAAGGGACTTTGGAAGTTATTTAATAAAACGCCCTGCCCTTTAATAGTGTCAACCTTGCAAGACAGATGAACTAATTCTCCTTTATTATGAGGATATACCAATAACACTTATATACCATTTTATAGTGCTTTTACAGCCGTCTCTAAGCAGTTTACAGAATCAGCATATTGCCCCCAACAATCTGGATCCTCATTTTACCCACGTCAGAAGGATGAAAGGCTGTGTCAAACTTGGGCCTGGTAAGATTCAAACTGCCAAATTGCAGGCAGCCGGCAGAAGTAGCCTTCAGTACTGCACCTTAACCACTCTGCCACTGAGGCCTATCATCAAATTGCTCTCCAAAGGGAAATCAAAATTTCTGTCTTCTTACTTATCAATGACATATATTTATAGTATTCTTGCAAATCTGAAAGTACTTTTCTCCTATCATGTTTATAGGGAGGTCCTTCCCGAGATGATTGTCATGCCCAGATTCCTGCTATGAGCTAAACTGGTTCTTATCCGATTATTGTCCTGGCTTTAGCTCTTTTCCCTGCCTACAAGGTTAAGTCCCACAAATACCATTGCATGAGGTGAGGGTTGCCAGAGAGAATGCCTATTGTCTAGTTCACATCTCATGAAACAGATGACTGTCTCTTTCAGTGATTGCATCAACTGAGCAAATTTAATCTTGGGAATATGTTGCCTGATAAAATCCTGATATTGAACTATCTACACCTTTAAGATAATCACCAGCCCTTTCAAATGGACTCTGAATTATTGCCACACATTGTATTGGCTATAGCTTCCAAGGAATCTCCAAAGGCAGCCTCATATAACACATGCCACAACATGCTCATATACAACATGCTAGCTAATTGGAGGCTGATCAGGGTCTGAGTAAACTGAGGTCAGAACATTGTGGTTCAATTTCAGTTATAATTTGGTGCACTAACCCAAATCAAATGAAAGCCACAGTGCCATACTTTCCAACTGTTGTTTGAGGATAAAATGAAAGTGCAAACAAATTCTTAAGTCATCTTCTTCAGAGGAATGCATCTCCATCAAGAGTAACTATTAGGATAGGTGTTAGTGTTACTACAGCTGTCCTGTCTTGATAGGATCTAAACATATTTTTCCCCATCCAAAATGCATAAGCCCTCTAGATGCTGGTTCAGCACCTTCAGTTTAGTGCACAACAGTAAAGTATCAAATATTAGCAATATATCATATCATATATCTGTCTCTGCCTCCCAGCAATTTGCCTCCTTGAATCAAACAGCAAACAGCCTGTCAGTTTCAGCACAGCCTGACTTAGATGAGCAGCTGATTGGCGGCTGGCCTCCTGGAATACCGGCGATCAGCTGTTCCAGGCTGTGGGCATCGCAGTTTCCGGAATTACTTAAGTAAGAGGGAACCATTGCAAAATTATGCCCTCCAGTCCCAAAGCTTATAGGCAATTTAAAACAATGCCACAGTTGATACTATTTGTATGGTATGATATGAGGGAATGACCCTGGGAGGTAAGAGGAAGAGCTGCAGATTAGACAAGGGTCAGATAAGAGGCAGATGAGCCCACAAAAGGAATGGGGTGTGTGGCAAATATTTCAGAAAGGACCTTCCTTAGTTTCTTGAATTACAAAATCAAGCGTGTGTGTATGGGGAGGGGGAGAGATGTGCTTTCAGACTTGCAACATACCATATCACTTTACAATAAAGTTGGAGCAAGTACTTCACAAGTTGGACCCTTTCCTTTCAGGCTCTCTGAAGCTGAGACCCAACCAACGTCTCTAAAATGGGAAGACTGGAGATTTTATGAACATTGTCCAAGGAGGATCTTGAGAAGGGGACATATCACCACCTCCTTTAGAGAGGGACTGTCTTCATTCTCAGAGAGACATTTACCACCACCTGGCTCCAATCACACACTCCTCCTCTAGCAACCTTGAACAACCAGGAAATCCAAGAACCACACAAGTGCTATGGTTGCAGTGTCCCAGGGTCATATGATTGCCATTCGCGACCTTTCTTTCCAACTTCCAACAAGCAAATTCAATGGGGAAGCCAGCAAAATTGTAAATAGCAGTCATATGATACGGGATGCAAATTCTTTTCCCCTACTAATCATAATTCCCATGGCTCTCATGGAATATACAGTATGAAAGAAAATAAGCAAATGAAGAACTACAGTTTCTAAAAATGTTAAAGTGTGTCCAAAGTTTTTGTGTATCAGGAAAACATTAAATGAAAGGAGGTAACCGTTAATGAGCTATTTTGATCCAGTAAAAGTATCCTGTTTGCAAACTTTAGACTATGGAACAAGTACTCATAACCGTTTCCTGTTTTCATCCACTCTCTGTGCTACCAAACAACATTATCATTAAAAGCTGTACTTATGTTTGTCCATGGATTTTGGAAAAAATAGATTCAATATTAGACACATATAATATATGTTTAAAGCATAAATCTTTCATGACAATAAAGAACGCCTAGTAGAAAATATTACCACAAATGCCTCTTTCCCTCTTATACACAAAAGAACAGAACCAGAGAGAATTAGCATTAGCTAATGATATACAACCATATGACAAGTTTATAAAATCTAATTGTTTAAAAGAATCAAACACTTTTTTAATTATAATGAATAGTAGTTAATCCTAAACTGTAGAAGATGTAACAGTAGCAATGACTGAGGTTTTTTTGTACAATCTATTTTAAATGTCTGTCCTTCCCTCATTGGTATACAAAGAGTCTATTTTCAAATGCCCTGTACATCTTTTGACATAAAAGCAGTAACCAAAGATTCAAAAAACTGAAAATACATTAAGAAAGAACTATTACTTAATAGTTGGGCAAATGGATTTTTTTCAAATTCCAAAAATATTGACAAAGCAATATTTTTATAGAAAGTCTTCTGATTTCACTGATCAACTACAATACATATTCAAGGAAGCCTGAAATAAAAACACATCAAAAACTCCTTATCACAATTATTTCATAGCTAACACATCGAGGTAGGGGAAGCAAAAGAAAAAATATGCTCTAAATTGTTTTCAATTTATTAAGTGCCGTACAGTCAAAACTTTTAGAAATATTAAAAAACAGGAAGAGCTGTATAATTTTTGTCTTTAACTTCAGGAACACATTAGTCAGTATGATAACCTTGAAACATGCACTTTGTGTATCAGAGACATTGCCAAGATTTCCATCATAAGAAAGTCTCATGCATTCCTTGTCAAAATTAGCAATGTCTCAATAAGAATGGAATACTAATAGAAACAAATACATGGTCATTTCACATATTTTACAAGAAGCCTTTTTAAAAAATGCATGGACCCAGCTTATAGTCACAGTACAATTGCAGTTCAAGCTATTTCATTCATTTTATTTGTCAAATTTATGTTGTTTTTTTCCACAGGCACATTTATTTTATTCATCAAATTTTGAAACTACTCATCTCCTCAGTCTACAGAGGGGGGCTACAAGGAGATCTCCCTCTGTTGTCTGTTGACAATACAACAACTTTATTGGACAGGCTTCACTGAGGGGGTGAACCTGGGTTTCCAAGTTGTAATTTAACAACTTAACTACAACATTGACTATTACTTCAAAAAATTATGTCCATTCCCAAGGAAAAAAAACTTGTTGCATTTAAAGTATTCCTACATATGTCAAACACATGTGGCCTAAATCACATTTTTGCCCTTCCAATTTTTAACTTTGTACTGCCTTATAAAATAAACATAAATATTCACTCAAAGCTAACAACCAATCAGTTTTTGTCCAAACCATCAAAACTAGTCTCTCCATAACCATTTGATTTAAAACAATTCGTTACACTTTTAAAACAAAAACAAAAAAATTTCCCCCAGGGTTAAATTATACTTTTTGCACTTTTCAAAAGACTGAACAACTCCTCAGCAACTATGATACTTTGTTCCAGTTTGCTGGAATGGTGGATAAAATAACAAGGAGTTAGGTTCAAATATTATCACTTGAAAAACAGTCGAAACAATGTTTGATTAGCCTATATTACCTGACTCAAATCATTCACACCCTCCACATACTTTACCATTTATGAGTTTCAAGGTTCAGGCAGTGAAAAAAACAATTGCTTTTGCCAGAACAGAACAAGGGCAGATATTCTGCCTTATTGATACCTTATTAAATTTACATCTCATATTTCCAACAGGAATAAATAAAATAATAAATAAATAAAAATAACATTAGAATTTTAACTTTTCAGAAGTTTAGTTCAACACTTCATTGGGCCTTACTCATATTTTCATTGACTTCTTGCTTTACTTCTGGTACCACCAAGTATATTTAATTAGTAAAGTAGACAAAGTATCATTAGCACTCAGGTTCAGGACTACAGCAGCAAAACATAGCTACTATCCTCCAAGTCAATATTAATAATCTTGCCAATGTATAATTAAACTTTACAGGCTGAAAACCTGCATTTAAACAAAATGTACATCCTCTTTAGTTACAAATACAGGGTTACAGTATCCAATCCAAACATCCATTACAGAAGGGAAAGGCAATTTTTGCCAATTTCCTCTTCTGAGAATCAGTCCCAAGAAACTGCGATAAACCCCTTCATGATGGAATGCTATAAACTTACAATGGTGCTATAAAGCTTCACCTCTCTAAAAGAATTTAATATTTTGAATTACAATGATAGAAAGGATCCTGCCAAGCACAGCCTTGTTACACAATTTGCAGATTTACAGGAAGACCAAAAAAAGCACAAGGAAACAACTTGGCAAGACTTCTGAGTTACTGATAAATTCAACAACTATTTCCACATTTTGCTTTTTCCCAGCTATATTTGATGCAATATTGTGATTCAGAAAGCCCCAAATAAACATTTCCATAAAAATAAATAAAAGGAAATGGAAAGCCTGTTAAAAAAACTTTCTGAAGAAGATCTCCCACTCCCAAATTCCATTTGTTCAATTTTTTTCTTCCAAACTCTGGAATTGACAGTTAGATATAGTTGTGCTGCACAAGAAGCATAAGAGGAAAGATCCCAAGTTTGTTTCTATCTTCCCCATCAAGAATGTGGCAAAGACCAAAAGGTATTAAATTGATAGTATATGTCAGTGGTCCCCAACCTTTTTTGTACCAGGGACCAATTTCACGCAGAAACACTTTTTCAAGGACCGGCAAAATCAATTCTTCCCCAATAGTAAAGGGCTTCTTTACTATTTCTTTACTAAAAACATATTTTTATATATATTTTAATCACGATTATTCATTCTTTGCGGCCCGGTACAAAATGATCCATGGACTGGTACCGCTCCGAGGCCCAGTGGTTGGGGACCCCTGGTATATGTTATCTATAACTATCAATTATGAGCATACAATACAAATCCTTATCCAGACTTTTTGCTGTACCTGCTCAAGTTTAAAATCAAGTTTAAAATTTAATATGCCCTAGATCTGCAGTACTCATGTTTAAAACCTATCTGCACTAAATCTATATTAAATAACTATTTTGAAAGAATCACAAAGGTCCAAAATCATTTATTGACTTTTTTTTAAACTTCAAATTTGTTTAATTTCTAATTTGTCTAATTTCTGTACTCAAAGAGTAAGAAGTAAGAGTGCTCTTGTTAACAGGACATGATGCACACATGCTAGCTAATCTTTCAACACAAGTAAATCCTCAAGATCATGCAAATACAGAAAATCCCAGGCACCCATTTAGTCTTTGACATGAACTGATTTGGTTAAATATCTAAATCATGTAGAAACTTTAACAGGATATTGTAAATTCAATACAAAAATAGCATGAATACATCCATATTAATATATTATGTTAAATTTATTCTATAGGGATACAATATATACATTTACCTACATATACCAAAACTATTATAAGTGACTTGATAGAACACAATACAGAAATATTTAAAAAAATGAAATAATGAGAATGTAAACCACTATTGAAGAAAATCATCAACTTACTACAACTAATACGACTGTTGGGAATTAAACATCAACTTCCAGGTCTTCATCTTACTTCTTTCCCATACATTAAAATAGAATAACTACAAGGAATAAATTAAAGCAATGAGATGTAGAGTAATACTGTAAGATTAACCATCAGTATAACAGTATAAATGATAATAGTACTGTTTAATGCAAAAAGTACAAGAGCTTACAAATAAATGTTCACAAGTATTCAATCAATATCACCATTTGATAGCATCAGGTTTTCCCTTGCATGTTTTGAAAAAATATGGATGAAAAACAGGCTTTTCAATGTGAAGCCTAGATAAGCAAAATAAGCTAAACAACCTTTATACCTATTTACATCAAAGTCTGACCCAGAATTGCAATTTAAGCAAATTCAGACTATATTCTATCTCGACAGGTTGACATTCATATCAAACAAGATCGCGACAGGATCTACTGTCAGTTTCTGTTCCAGTAACCAACTTCCTGATAGATACAATTAGCAAATCTTCCACAAAGCCTCTCAGGAAACCCGTTGGTGGAAATTGATTTCTTCCTAGGTTTACTAATCCAATGACAGATTGACTTCTCCCCACCCCCACCCTTATTACTTACACCTTATGACAAAACCCAAACTGCAGGTGAATTCCCTTTAGAATTTCATTTTTAAAAGCCCAGGTGTTTTTGTTTTGTTTTGTTTTTTGCTGCAGCCTAACAAAACAGAAGATGTTATCCAGAAAAATTTTCTCTTCAAAAATAACAAAGGACGCCAGAGGAAGCCCCGCTTTCTTTCAGGAGAACCCATCACCCAAGTAAGCTGCAGATTGAGACACAAAGAAACCGAAAAGCATTCCACTTCCCACTCCATCCTCTCACGAGTGTATTTCACATAATACTTGTTTTGTTAAGTCAGTCAGCCTAAGGTTTCGACACCCCCCCCCCTCCCTTTCGCCACAGCCCAGCAGAAACAGCGGCAAGACATTCATGTCCGTTTCAGAATCTCCCCTCATCTCTCTTTTGACGTCGCCCGTCCTCCAGGAAGGGCTCCCAATCGGGCTCTTCCACGCAGAGCCCCGTCCGGACAAGTTTCCAAGTTTCCCCGGCGAAGGGGGATTTCCACCAGCCCGTCCTCCCCTGAAGCAAAAGGGGCAAGAGAACTGCGGCCCTTTTCCACGGAGGACGCCTCCTTCTCACCCCCCCCCCCCACCCCTCGCAGCTGATGAGATTCCCAAAGGCTGGCAGGGTTGACCTTCACCTCGACTCTCCCATCCACCCTTGACCTTTGCAAGCCATTCCTCCGGCCGCATCCGCCGAAGGAGAAGCCCCCCTGCCGGCAGTCTCGCCCTTCCCAGGCTCTGGAAAGCAGGTGCGAGCGCCTGGCGAGGGACCAGCCGAGCAACTCTGGACGTGGCGCCCCAACGCCGTCTTACAACCGCGTTCGGGTAACAAAGAGCAGGAACCGAAGGTGGGGCGGGTGGAAAGAGAGAGGGAGGCGCCTTCAGAGAGCCCGTTCAACCAGACCTCAACACCACACCCCCCGCCGCGAGACACTCCTCTCCCCATACGAGTCAGTCGCCCCCCCCCCCGGGCTACTCACCCAGCGGCCGTGGCAGTCCGGCTGGTTCAGATTGGGCAGCTGCACCTCCTCTTCTTCCCCCGGCCCCAAATTCTAACGGACCGGGAGGCCCGAGTTGCTGCAAGGCCCTGCGTGCCTTGCCGCCCAGGCCGTCGGGGAACGGAGCCGTCTCCTCACCCGCCGCAGGGGCTCGCGGCCGCCGCAACCCACATTCACGGCGGAGGAGAGCCCTCCCGAGCGGCAAAGGTTCCGGAAGCCCGGCCACGGAGCCGTCCCGCGTTCGCCCGAACAACCCTCTCTTTTCCCCCCCCCCCTCCCCACCGCGCGCGCGCGCGCGAGAGAGAGAGAGAGTTGAAGGCGCCGGGCGCTTCCCGCCTGGGTCGCTCGCTCGTTTTTTTTTTTTTTTTCAACTCTCTGCCGCTTTCGCGGCTTCGCCGCTGCCAGAAGCAACAGCCTGGGCTCCGAGCTTGGCCTCGCCCAATCCGTAGCGCGAGCGCGGCCTCACGCGCCCGGGCCTACGGCGCGCGCGGAGGGGGGGGGAGAAAGGGGCGCGGGTAAAGGGGCGGCGGTGGGTGGTTGTGAGTGGGCGGGAAGGAGGCGGCCCTGAAGCGCGCGGGTTGAAAGGGCCCGGTTGAACGGCGAGCGGAAGGCCGGGCTGAGAGGACGGAAAGGGGGAGGGGCGGGGGAAGCCGTTGGCTGAGGCGGGGCCTGGCCAGCGAAGCAGCCGGCGCCTCTCCGCACGTGGACGAGCCAGCGTTGCTGCACGCTGCCCCTTGTCCCCCACCCCGTCTGCCCGCCGCCGAGTTCAGGGAGCAGGTTTCCTTCACGAGGGTCGAAGGTCAACCAAAGAAAGCGGCGTTGTTGTTGTTGTTGTTTTTAACCGGGCTCGAACGGGCCTAACCCGTTTTGCGTTCCTTTGGCTTTGGGCCGTTCTCGTAAAACATTCCTCCTCCCTTCTCTTGTCCGAGGGAAGCAAAACTTGGGAGATGCCCTTTACGTGGGTCTGCACCGACTCGGGAGAGGTCGGTGCTTTTCGGTGCAAAATCGCGTGGTCCGTAGCCGACACTTCAACCTTGGTTTTGAAATCTTCCCCGAGGAAGATCCCAACCCTGATTTATTTTATTTTTTTTTTCCTGCCCCCCGTCACTTCCATTCCGCGAGAAAAAAACAAAACAAAACAAAAACACCATTTTGCGAAGAGAAAACTTTCTTTGGCGTACACGGACTTTCTAGAGCACTATTTTGTTTTATTTTTATTTTATTTTTTACTTGTTGCAGCAAAGGCAACATTGGAACTGGGCGACTCGAGTTGTTTATTCTTTCGTCTGCCAAAAATCTTATTTATTCTTCGTTCGGCCCGATCTCGTCTTGAATTGTTTTCAAGTAGAAATATAAAACAGAAATTCGGGTTTTGCTGCAAACCTGGAAGATAACACTGCAAGGAGTTCCAATTCTGCTTCAGATTAGCGGAAGTCCAGCCTGTTCCAGGTTTTGCCTGAACAAGATAGTATTAGAGCCCCTCCCAGTGGCATCCACTGCAAGTAATTGGGAAACCAAGGTGATGTGTGTGATGATGTTATGATAGAGAGATGCCTCCATTGTATACTTTCTGACAGGTGTGCAAGTTATTACACTGCAAGATGATGATAAGCACATTTTTGTCAAATTGCCCCCTTCCTGCCTCAAAGCTCTCCTCTTAACCTTTATCTGCCAAGAAACAGCCAATTGGATGAGAAGGGGAAGCCTACTCTTTAAAATCAGGAGAAATAATTGCCTGTTTTGTTTACTAACTTTGCACTTTTCCAGACATGAAACAAATGCTAGAAATTTTCCAAATGATTCTGTAAAATGGAAAAAAAAATGTTTTAGTGATGAACATCTATGGAAATTCTCAGTCATCCAGGTCATGGTTGTCTCAGAGATGCTTTTTCAAAAGGCAACTGGACTTTCTGGTTTTTTTCTTTGAAGACATTTTGCTTCTTGTCCAAGATGCTTCTTCAGCTCTCTCTCAGTTTTAATGATGAACGACACCATTTTCTAGGTTTGTTAGCATAGCTAGACATGCTATCCTGTCCAGCTCAGAGGATCACAATAAGACTCACCTCTTGCCTGATACTGGCCACAAGCCTGATTATTTTAGCTACCTTGCATTTTTCCTGATGAGATAGACTCCGCTCCCCCATTGTATCCTTTCCTATATTCTGTCATCATAAAATGTGTCTGTGTTCTTTGAGTTAGGATGAACTTCCTTTCACTGACCTCAATGGGAAGGCAATTTCTGGTGTCATGTAAGCTCTAGTTATGCTACCATAAGAGCATGATCTTTAGAGGGATATAAAATACTGCCTGAAACATGTTCCTCCATCTGCCTCTTAAGTTCTGCCCCCAGCTCCCATCCTAAAACCTCAATTGACAGAATATTTCACCAGCATATTTCACTAAATGTCACATTGTCTTATCTCAACTTCCATCGCATTCTTTCCTCTCCTAAAGTTTTTCAACTGGCAGACCCTGAATAAATCTAAAACTTCAACATACTACCGAGCAGAGCCTTTTCGGCATGTGATGATTTCAAAATAGCAAATCATACTATTAGGCAAGGGTCTTCAAACTTGGCAAATTTAAGACTTGTAGTCTTCAACTCCCAGAATTCCTGAGCTAACATAGTCATGGAGAAGGAGGAATTCTGGGAGTTGAAATCCACAAGTCTTAAAGCAGTCAAGTTTAAAGACCCCTGCTATTAGGTGTGATTTCAGTCTTCTCAGAAAAGAGCAATGTATCATAAGATGCCATAGAAATCAGAATGCAGAACTAGGTTCTGATAAAAGTTTAATTTTTTGTAGACATTTTTTTTAAAAAAATTGAAAACTAGCCATCATTGAGAGACGCTATGACCATACTGTATTCCAATTCTTGTTCGTCAACATTGAGTGAATACCTACAGTATGAAAGACTCAGTTGGTAACCAATTTCTTTCTATAATCACAACCACCAAACAAGTTTATTTTTAAAACAGTATGGGTCAAAAGATGCAAATATTTCTTACCAATGTATATTTGCCTAAGCTGGTATATTTGAATGACTTTAATTGCTTAAATGAAGGGTGGGTCTTACCAAGAAAACAAGGGCATACATTTAAAGAAAGCCACATCTGAATGATAATATGGCTGATCTTTTTTTCAACATTTTTTGATGAAAGGTTTTTCTCTCTTTCCTCAATTATAGTTATTGTGAGCCAGAAACCCAGCTCAAAACACAGTTCTGAAGAAATGGGGAATTATTGTTAGAATAGTACAAATGAGACATGCGTCATTCCAAGACAATTATACCTTTCAAGGTCAAAAAAAGTCTCCCCATGATGTTACAAAGTCTGATTTTCTAAATGGGGGATTGTATTAAGAAAGAGCTGTAGTACCAACAGCTTCCTTTCAGTCATCCATTCCTCTGACCAAAGAGCAAGAGAAACAGATGGGACTGTCAGGCATGTTTGCTAACCAGGAGTGGGAAAAAATGATCCAACTAATTCAGTAGGCTGTTTGCAATCATATCTCCTTTAGAAGAGCTTAGGCATATAAAGTGAGGCTTATCTTGGAGAAAGAGACTCAAAACACTCTTAAGGGAATTGGTATTCATTCAACTACCCAGAGCAAATTATATCAATGAAAACCTGCTGTATTATATAGGTAGTCCTCGATTTATGAACACAATCGAGCCCAAAATTTCCATGGTTAAGCAGGACAGTTGTTAAGTGAGATTTGCCCCATTTTATGACCTACCTTGTCACAGTTGTTTCATGAATTACTGCAGCTGTTAGGAACACAGTTGTTAAGTGAATTTGGCTTCAGCACTGACTTTGCTGGTCAGAAAGTTCCAAAGGGTGATCACATGACCCCAGGACACTGCAACCGTCATGAATACATGCCAGTTGCCAAGCATCCAATTTTATATCATGGGACCATAGTGACGCTACAACAGTCATAAGTGGGGAAAAACAGTTGTAAGTCATTTTTTTCAGTGCCGTTGTAACTTTGAACAGTCATTAAACTAATGGTTGTAAGTCAAGGGCTACTTGTATAGTGTTTGTTATATTCGTTCTTTATATTTCAATCTTTACCAGGGATGCGCAACTAAGGGACCTCTATGGCTGCAGAATGCCATAGAATGGAAAAATGAAAAATATTAAATGCAAGGAGAATAATTGAAATCAGTATTTGATCTCTGTAAATTAAAATAAATGAAATAAAAAAACTGTTTTTTGTCTTCATTCAACCCATTTTGTCTTGTGATTCCATCTATTGTTTGAGATACAAACCATAGCATGCTGTTCTAAAGCTAAGCAAGGAGAGAAAGAAATTGCACATATCCCTTATTTATCTTATCTACTCCAAGAACTGGCAGTGACCATCCCTAGCTTCTCTTTCATTCCTAATGAAAGTATTTAAAAATCTAATTTGGACATTTTAAATTCAAAGCTCCATCACTGACCTGAAACTTTTCTCAACAGAGCCATAGAGTGTTATGTAGAATATACTTTGGTTAATCAATTTCTAACTTTTGGAATAATTTTCTGACTGCAATTGAGAACGTAAGAGGTTTTTTGTGTGCTTCAAAATGTATTTTGTTTAATCTTCCAAATCACTTTTTTTAATAATGGTAAATGCATACATAATGCATATATAATGGTGTCCTTAATTCCAGCAGTAATGCAAAAATTATAGTGAAGCAGTGGCTCACAGGAGTAGTCAACCTTAAAAGAAGTTGGATTTAGCATAGGACAAAGGAACAATTACGCAGTATTCTTACCCATCCAAACCTCAACAGCCTCCAGGCACTGGGAGAGAATTGCAATGGTATCATAGATAGAGATGTATAATTAGGTTATCATCAATATATTGATGATACCCTGCTCATGTTGGTAAGTGATCTCCCGCAGTGACTTCATATAGATGCTTGTCTCCCACCAGCCCCAGCTGGGACAAAGAAGAAGAATCCACTCCCAATCTCAGCTGGTCCAGAAAGTGCAGTTCTACTGAGGAAGATTTACTCTGGCAATTTTGTTGTTGAATACGTACAAGAAATAAGGGCAAATCTGCTTCTGTTAAAAAGAAAGGATTTTTTTTCTACTTTTCAAACTGGCAGGTGGTTTCCTAGGCTCTTGATTATAATAAACTGTACTTCATATGCATTTGGCAATCTTTTATACACCAGCTGCTTTTTGGGTTCCACAAACAGCACCTGCAAACATAAATTTGTAGCTCAATTGACAGCTGCAGGGCAGATGGGCTCATGGAGCCTTACGAATCTGGAATTGCTACCATTTTCCTAGCAAAGTTTGTATTTTTAACATCAAAATAACAGATCTTTTACAGACAGCTTCCAGCAAGTATGTGCCATTGTGGGGAAACGCTGAATTTCAGCTTGTTAAGGCTAAAGGAAAATAAGTTAGCTTGCTTTTCTGGAATGCTGTACATATTATACATGATACATTTTGTCTTATATATAACAGAAGGCAGAATTGAAATGATAAATAAATAGAATAATAGAAGAAACTTGATGCATTTTACACAAGGATATTATATCATTCTAATTAGACCAAAGTGTTACCTCTTGAAAATGGTCCCTAAATAAAGAGAGTCTGTACAGAGGCAGGAAACAGCTGTATTATCAGTTAGGCAATATGTACCAGGACAGGAAAATAAAAGTTTAAATACAATAAAAGAACCACATAGGAGTTTGATCCTTTTTTATCTTCTTTCTGCAGCAAATGTCATTCCCAACCAGTGATCCAGTGGGGGAGGGAGAGCAGGTGAAGACTTAAGTTTCAGAACACAAATAACTTTATCACGTTTCCTAAGCCAAAAGAAGCTGAAGGATGTGCATATATACATGGCACTCTTGTGTCGCCCGGAGTTCTTTGCAACAGAAAATACTGGTAAAATCTTTCACAGAGCTGTCCTGAAGAGATCCAAGGAAATCCTTGTAGATTCTAATAGCTAATATCTTCCAAGACCTAGTTCCTATCCTCATAATTTTTTATCCAAATCAATGTTTTGTAGGACGCCAACTTCTATAATTTCCAGTCAGTAAGTTTGGGGGGGGGGNGGACGCCAACTTCTATAATTTCCAGTCAGTAAGTTTGGGGGGGGGGGAGGGGTTGCTCCTCTCCGCTGAGATAATTGTTGCTTTTGAAAATAGAGGTGGGAAAAATAAAGTTTAGAATACTTGCTCAAGTGTTGGAATCCTTCAAACTCAGCTTTTCTCACCAGGATCCTGGTGAGTTAGGTTTTTGGCAATTAGGGCTGTACTTTTTAGTATTTTTTTTCCAGTGTCCCAAGTGCCTTGGTGGATAAACCCTAGGGAGTCTAGTGCGGAGGGCAGAGTCTCAGTTCCCCTTTTGTACAGGCATCAAGCACAGAAATCTTATAGTGTATCTTTAGACTAGGTTTTACTTGGAAGATTGAGAGGAAAACAATCTCTGTAATTATGCTTTTTATCAGCTTTCCACCTTTTGACAAGTGCAGTCATTAGGGGATGTGGGGGCCACAGGCTTCAGACAAAAGAAATAAGCCCTGAATTTATAAAGAAAAGCTCTCACAGATGCTGTTGTTTTTTATTCTTTCTCAATCATCTCCTGTATATACACATGTATGAATCCATCTGTAGATAAGCTGAACCCAACTCTTGGGACGTATAATCACCTTATCTGCAAGTATGTATAGTAGGTTCCTTCACATTTAATCATGCCCCATTTTTAGCTATATCCTTTAGAACAAGCAAAATGTAAACTAGTTCATTGATGAAGTCATAGTATATTTATTTGGATATTGTACAACTGTTGTTCTGAGAACCGAGTTACACTTTAAATATAGTATATAGTACAATTGTATATTTAAAAACGTCACTAATCGTTAGACATTCTTAATTTTTGTCAAGGATGGATTAGAAGAGAGCATAATCTTGAGCCCTGTTATTTGTCATGTGGTAAACTAAGCTGTATTTGTTTACACTTGTTTAAAAAAACATACACGACTTTCACTCTACAATTATCTGCTTTTACATTGGTAATCCTGATAGATGGGTGTGGATAAAAACTCATTACGTTGAGAGCAGGCCAGATGGTTCAGTCTAAGTCAGCTTGTGGAGAATAACAGGTTTTCAGAAAATCTGTGGTTTTTTTTGCAGGTGTGGGCTTCAAAAAAATTAACAAAGAGTTCTCTCCTTGGGTGCTAGATTAGCATGGGCATGGCCTAGTTGGCCTCCTGCACCAAGGCATGGGGGCATTTTTGCCCTCACCGGGTCCAGAGGTTTTCCTCAAGCCTTCGGGAGGGTGAAAACGGCCTCCTCGGGCTCTGGAGGCTCTCTGGAAGCTGGAAATGAGCCCATTTCTGGCCTTCCCGAATTTGCAGGAGGCCTATTTTTTGCCCTCTCCGAGCCTCCACGTGCGCCCTGTACTTACTTGCATCAAAACAGGCCATGTGGGGACTCCTGGAACGGGCAGGGTGGGCAGGGGCATCCAGGAATCGGATACGGGAGTTTTCCAAACTGCACAGAATCTTAGCTCGGGGCTCTCCCGAACCCCTGTGAACCCTCAGCAGCCACCACCGTATTGGAGCCTTCCCAATCAATCAATCATTCAGAACAGAGCTGGAAGGACCCTTGGAGGTCTTCTACTCCAACACCCTGCTCAAGCTATGACCCTCTTTCCTAAGTTTGAGCTTATATACAATTTATATCTAGATGACTATTATTTTCATTGTTATTTCAGGATTTATTTATTTTTTTAGGTTGCTTGTTTTCTGTTTATTGAACTGTACATTACACAGCCAGTTTCTATTGCATCACTGGATAGTTGTTATTTGGGGTGATCTCTCTTCATAGCCAGGTCTTCAAACTAGGAGACACTGGGTACAAGGAGGTGGCCGGTTTGAAGGACCCATCTTCTCCACTGCATGATGTCTTGGAGTACGGGAGCCAGTGGGAGGGTGGCTGCCCAACTGAAGTTGACCAATAAGCCGATGGGCTAATCCCTCTTCCTTCCATATCTGATTGCACTGCCAAGAGAATGACTAGTAAAGTATGTCAGATTGTATCCAGTCCAACAACTCTGTCAGGATAAGAGAAGAAACACTTTTAAAACACCAGGACAGCTATGGACATCATAAAAAGACAGTCTCAGATATAGGTTAGAGACCAAGTGAAGACGAAGACCCAACAATGACAAAAGTTGTGAAGCACATCTGTGCTATGGTTTTAAAAATGACAAAAGGTTCTGTTATTCCCTGCCTCTCTTCTTGCAAATACAGAATCCTCAGAAATTCCATTTCATCAGGAAACTAGTTATTTTTATCCTAGCACGTAAGAGACTCCTTTAAACATTTGCAAAGCAATTCAGTACATAATTATGGGCAGGAAGGTAAGAAAAACACATTTAATCCCTGCAGAGAGAAAGTTAATTTGACTACCAGTTGGTGGATATAGGGGAAAAAAACTACATTAAGCTTTCTTTTTATAGCAGAAAGATTATTGCCACACGTTATCCCATACTGTTAATAATTGTACGGTAAGTGAAAATTCAGCAAATGCAACTGGAAAATGAAGAGGTCAAAAGTAAGGTTAGCAGAATCCTTCCCTTATTACAGCCATCAGCTGCCACCATGCACAAGCCAACAGATAAGGAATAAGCACTGAGGAGTTTTCAAAGGAAGGATTCTGCCCAGGTATCTCAATTCATAGATGAGAAGAAGTGATCAAAGAACGGTTTGATTTTATCTTGACTCATGCAGTGTGGCCAGTTATGTATCGCCTATCGAAGCCAAAGATTACCATAAATACATGGTATATGTCAATGTGTCAATGCAAAACAAGAAATTAATGTAAATACATTCATGAGGAAGACTAACTCCTAGTTCTTTAGATGAGACATGAATTAGGCACCTTCAGATAGAGGGCTGTCTTCTCTAAATTAGCCATCAATCCTATGTCATTCTTCAGTGCGGGAAGAGTGAAGAAAAAAAATGTTAGGTGCTTATATTATAATGCAGTGTTGTTTTGTTTCATTTTTATAGCTCCATAACTATGAAAAGCAATTTTAACTACACATTATAATTTCAGTGTGTACTGTAATAGATCACTGCTATTTTCAGATGCACATTGTACATTATTTTTCTTAAGGCTGTATGAAGTGTTCTTTATCCTGAAAAACGTCAGGAAGCGAAAAAAGGCTTGTGAGGGGTGTTTTTCCCTGGTGAAAATGTAGCTTTCGCATACAGCTCAACTGTTGATCAGAAGCATAGTTCTAGTTTATCCTAGAGCCAAAGTAATCCAGTAAAATTTACTTGAGCAAAATCCATAGATGCTGGGACGAGGTACAGAGATAAGAAGTTCAATATTGCTACTGTGTAGGAGAAAAGAGGTTTTACTAGACCAATAAAAGCAGATAGTAGTTTCGCTGCAGAATGCCTAGGATTGCAGAAAAGAAAATAGCTTACCTATGAACAATTTTCTGGTTCATTCTGGGTAGCATGATTGGGGGAAGGAATCACTATCTCCATACCTGAAAAGCACATGGCAAGGTAAGTATGCCAACAGAGCCTCCCTGTTTATACCTTCTTCTGTTCTAATAGACAAAATCTTGTCATAACTTCCTGACAGATATACAGAAATTTTAGGATCTGGTTATTCTGAACCTCTTCCTCCCACATCCAGCTCAGAATGTGCAGGCTCTAATTTTAGGCTCCTCTCTGTGATGTACTCTTCCCAGATCCCACACAGACCCTTTGATAATGAGAATGATAGCATTTAATAAACAAATCTTATGCCCACAGTCGTCCTCCAGGTGCATTTTTCATTACATTCTTCATTTTGTCTTAATTAATGTCTTAATGTTGGTGTGGTGTCGGGGGTTTCCAGTTCAATGTGTGAAGGGTGAAGGATGTATGTTTGTGTTTATTTTCATGGTCATGATGTGCACTGAAGATGGTGTTTGATTTCATTGTACAAGGTGCAATGCCAATAAAGTAAACTAAAAATTCATGCTTAAACTATTGGAGTTCTTCCAATTACCGTAGTTCTTCCAAACTCATACCTATTGCTATTTAAGCCTTGCTGAATTAATGCTAAATCCATTTTGATCCTAACTTACATCCCACTATATTTTGTCAATTGCCAGTAAGTAGAGAATACAAGGGTATTTACCATTTGAAAAGATGCATGCTACTATCTTCCACAGAATCCTCTTCTCTAACAACTGAACATGGGGAACTCTGGAAATGATGCCAAATTCTTTGTCCTCTACAAACAAATGCAGCAAGGTGATGGGTTTTTAAAAATCAAAAATAATAATTGCTATCCCTTGATAACATTTGTGGAACATTTCTATACCCACTTGAATTTATCTGATTTTTTTTAAATATGATGTCTACTACTTGAGGTGATGTCAAACCAATGGAGAATAATGGTGATTTGGGGATTATAGCTCTGTTGATGGTATGATTTACTGTAAATAATGGTGATGTTGCTGTAAAAAGTCTGGGAGACTTCTTGGAGTCAGGTACCATGGTTTTTAGAAGAGATCATTAAATAAGGCTGTGGGAAGGGACCTGTCTTCCATAACTACAAGTCTCAATCTTGGATAGGTGCATGTTCAGGCTTTGCCCAGAAAGAATAATAATTATCTGAATCTAAGAGACAAATTTATCTGTCACCTCTAAAGTAGCTAAATGTGTTGCTGCAATGAAAATGAAACAGCAGCAGATGCAAGTCTGAACACTTCTCCATTTCCTTTCTAATTATCTTTTAATGTAATTTACTGACTGTTGACCAAAATAAAAATTGCAGGTTCAAGCTAAGGATTATTTTGAACAGTGTTAATTGCAGCAGCTGTACATCTGAAGTATGAACAAAGGATATCCAATAATCTACCAAAATTCTTAGAATGGGTTTTCTTTGTTCTACTTGTCTCTTTATATACACTCTGGCAACAGGAAAAAACATAGAAATCATAGGCACATTTTCCTATAGCAGGGTTTCCAAACTCTTTCAGGCTACAAAATAGGTTATTTATAAAATAAATTCTAGAAGCTCTGACAAGATGGAAAATTCTAATAATAATAATCAGAAAAGATTTTTCCGTTGCTTTTTGCTCTTAGACTTTTGTGGAACCACATCAGATCCTTTAGGAACAGAAGGATTTGATGAAACACCTTTGCCTCTTTCCCTTTCCTGGGAGGAAGGGGAGTCATTATGCTTCCCCTGCTGAGAACCACCACTATGACCAGAGTCCAAAAAATTGGACTTACCAGAAAGATGCTTCATTCACATTGCCTAAAGGCCTGCAGCAGAACTATATTATTTCAACCCACACGTAGAATTAATGGATTCATTTCCCTCTCTTTTAATTGTATTACATTGCTATTAAAATATATCTGGATTTGTTGTCATTGCTCTTATTTCAAGAAGAACTTGACTCAAAGGTGGTGATTGTGGGGGGAAATAGAGAGGGTTCTATATAGTTCCCCCCAATTCTATGTTTTAAAAAGACATACAAAGTACCAAGTTTACATATGATCAAGGTTTCTGATCAGTGAGTGCCCTCTAGTGATGACAAATAATTAAATCCAGCCTTGTAGACTTTAAAAAGAAACTCTTTAATAACTTTATGCTGTGTTTTTAAAAATCTCTTTTCAGAAACAGCATTTCTGGACTTATATTGATGTAAATTCTGGTTTTGCTTCCTCAGAATAAACAGAGGTACATCCATTTTGATGCTTGTGAAGAGTTTAATGTTCATATATTTGAGCCTGGGGACTTGGAATAGCCAAATCAGTGCTGGTAGTTCTACTCAAACAGAAGCCTAATGTATAACTCACTCTAAGCCAGCGGCCCTTAACTTTTTGGGGCCCCAAGGACTGGTTCTGTGGAGAAAGATTTTTCCACAGATCGGAGGGGGCATAGTTTTGCGTGCTGGCCGCGTACCACGGATGAGCCTTCGCTTGTTTGCATGGCCTGGTTGCTGGCATGCCATGGGCTGGTGCCAGTCCATAGACCACAGGGCTGGGAACCCTTGAGCCCTAAGCCATTCTCCTGAGCTGGATTGACACCTGAAGCCCTAAGCCATGTGGTTTGTGAACATTGTGGTGTTTTACTGCATGAGATACTATTGTCCTTTTCCATGGAATTATCATCACCAGTGCTGCTCATACCTGGAAAGCTGCTTATGGCATGTTTGAAGGAATAATTTGGTTTTCATTGAATGCATTTTAATCTCACTGGTTATCCAGAAAAGGCTTCTGGAATGGCTAATGCACATCACATATTTATAACATGGTATGATAACTATTTGTTTTACTTATTAATTAAATCTGTTTGCCATCAGGCAACCTCGGATGGCTTATAAAATTAAAAGTGATGAAACCATACATGCATACACAGTATAAGTGTGTGTGTATGTGTGTGTATGAACAAGCTCTTACAAAAGATTAGGAGGGTGGGAGCAGATCTCAATGAGGAATCAAAGGGCTGGTGCTATGGCAGAGAAGTCTTCACGTAGAACAATACAGTTCGAAGGGATCTTGGAGGTCATCTAGTCCAACCCCCTGCTTGAGCAGGAGAGTCTATTCCTCTTCCAAGAACTGAACTCACAGCCTCCTGATTGTGAGGCAAGAGCTCCACCTCTCTTCTGGACTCCCATCTGGAATTCCTTGACTGATGGGATCCACAGCATGCCTCCTCTGACAGATGGGTAGGGTGGATCAGTCCCATTGAGGTGAGATGGATCTCAAATAACTTAGACCCATGCCATGAAGGACTTTAAAGCTAATAACCAACACCTTGAATTGCACCCAGAAACTGGTGGAACAATGGTGTAACATGGGCCACTTTAGGGGTCCCAAAGACTGCCCAAACTACCCAACTTCCAAAACTTGAAATTTCCAAATGCTCTTCAAGGGTGTAGAGAAGCGGTAGTCAATCTGGTCCCGACCACCCACTAGTGGGCATTCCAGCTTTAATGGTGGGCAGGAAGGGTTTTGTCCCCTACTTTATAAATCACCATTACTGTGAAACCCATTGGTTGGAAAATTTTATTACTAACAGAGATACAAAAGTGAGCAGTAGGTAAATGGTTGACTGCCCCTGGTGTAGAGCATATTGCAGAAGTCCAAGTGTGACCATTTCTTCATCATTCCTCTCTGGACAAGGAAACAATTTGAGATAACCCACCGGGCTCCAGATATTTGCCAATTGTTTTTCACTTATTAGGAATCCTCACAGCTCAGGATGAATTTCCTGCAATAGTTAATAGAAAAAAATGAAACACTGAGTTTAAAGACTTTAAAAAAAATGGGAATAAACAACAAAGGGTGATTTGAACTTTGCTTCTGAAAAGCTACAAATGGGCTAAGTGTCCAGAAGGATTTGAAATAAGATCTTGGAACTAAAGGCCCAGTCCCACTGGCCGACGGACACAAAATGTATGCAAAAAGGACACAGCGGACGAGCAAAATTTCGGGGGTGGCTCCATCCATTGTCATCCGCTCTAAAATGGTGAAAAATTTGCATAAACAGAACGGAAAAGAACGGATGTGGGTAGTATGTAGTGGTGATGTTAAGCGGATGTTCATCGGAAGCCTAGCAGATGAAAGTGGATGGAAGCGGATAACACCTCCGAAGGGGTTCCGGGGGAGAATTTCAAAGCGGAAGCATAGTGGATGAAGCCGATGCATCATGGACGCCTATAGGAAACAAAGCGGGATGCTGCGCAGATGTATATCGGATGCAAAGCGTTCATTGTGCATGCGGGAGTATGAATTGCGTCAGCTCCGCAGATATAAAAGGATGCAGCACGCATGCAGTCAGCATACAGGGAAAGACGTGCTGCCATATACATCGAGCAGGAACACCGTGGTTCGTCAGTCAGGCAAAAAGAGGAAGCCCGTGCCTACTCATTCAAGCCCTGGCAAGAAGGACAGAACCAGGCATCCCACCCCCTAGCACTGATTCTGAAACTGCTGCTGCTGCTGTGCTGGACCAGCCCCAAGGCCCTCAAAGCCCTGCTGCTCAAGGCCCTGCTGCTCAAGCCCTGAAGGCCCTGCTGAAGCCCCTGCCAGAGGAAGGAAGAGGCAAGGGAAGCAGAAGGGAGAGAGGAAACAGTACACCGTTTCCGAGGAGCATGAGGATGAGGTGCTAGAATGGCTAAGGAGAATGAATACCTCTGAGAAAGGGCCACAGACTGTATCACAACACCAAGAAGAAGCAGGCAGCTTGGAGAGAGACAAGGCAGAGAGCCTGGGGTACACTGCAGAAGTACTCCTGGGATGGTGGGAAGCACATGCACACACTGGTATGGCAAGCTACACCTCAAGAAATCCGCGGCAGGCCGCTGTCAAGCTCACTACCGGGAGATGTACGTCATGGCCAAGTGCAGTTTCCTGGAGGGTGAGATCCGCCACCGAGGAGCAGACCCTCTGACACCCCTCTCCCTCAGACAGCCCACAGACAGCCAGTCCTTTCCAGCCAGGAGCCAGCTACCCTGTCCAGGCAGGTGTCTTCAGAGGGCCCCACGGCAAGAGACACCCCCCTGACAGCTGCACTGCCCATGCCCATGTGGACTTGGAGGTATCCCATGGAGGATGACGCCCTGCTGTCACAAATGGGGGAAGAGAACAGCAGCAGCCACCAGAGGCCAACCCACCCCCACCCCCAGCTCCACAGGATGCAGCAGAGAGGCAGACTGGAGGGCCAGAACCACACTGTCCTGTTGGAGATCAGGGACACAATGAAGACCAGCACAGAACTTTCTCTCTCAGCTGGTCCATTGGACAGAGGATATCCTCCAGCCGCCACACTTTCATCACCTACGTGAGCCAGACCCTGAGGATCTGCCCGAGGCCCAGTTCCAGGTGATGAAGCAGAAGATCACAGCACTTCTGCACAACCCTCAAGGCCCAGCTGAAGCTGCTCCTACAACAGTCCAGGTTTGTTCCTCCACCCCAGGCGATGTCACAGCCCTTCCACGGCTTTCAACAGCCCCTCATCTACCAAGGCTATGACGACCAGACTTCACAGCAAAGCAAGACTTCCCAGTCCAGGCCCAGGTTCATCGGATGCCACAGATGCCACTCCTCACCCAGCTGCAGACCAGACAGCCCCACTACACTCCTCCTTCCTCCACCCCACAGCCAAGCCCCGTGAACGGACAATCTGTCATCAGTATTGGGCCTGACATCTCAAGTCCTTGATGAAGGGCCTCTCAACCTGAGTCAGCTCTCGGATAGCTTCCTGAACAACACCATCCCCTGTTTGACCCTTGGGCCAAGCACCCAATGGTGCCTCAGACCAGCACTCAAGCCACAGCCACCTCCACAGTCCTGCCCACTTAACAGCTGAGACCATGGACATGACTCAGAGTGACTGAGAATAGTGTCAGAGACTGAGTTGTTTACTTGTTAAGTTTATCTTTGCTTAAGACGCTTTACTTGTTCATTTTGCTTATTTAATAAAGGTTTACTTAAGAAAGTTTAATAAAGGTTATCTTTGCTTAAGACAATACAGTTTACTTGGTTCATTTGTTTATTTAATAAAGTCATAAAGTTTCCTAAGAAAGTTAATAAAGGTTATCTTTGCTTAAGACACTTAATTTACTTGGTTCATTTTTTTTTATTTAATAAAAGTGTTGGTGAAAACTTTGAAAAAATGATTAAGCCTTTGCATGCTTATGGGATAGATAAGGATAGTTTGTGGGATAGATAAACCTCCAGTGCAAGCATAGTGGGACTGTATGGTCCACCATCCCAGCTGCTACACATATGGACCTTTATTATCAATAACAATTTATTCATTGATCAACACATTTTAAAATAAACAAAAGCTCTTTATTAATGCCCTATTCATTGTAGAGACCACTCAACGTACATGGCACAATCTCATCAGTGTTATGAGACAGGCTCAAGGAAGCATCCCTTAATCATCTATCATCCTGTCTTGCCACTCCACTGCTCCAGCTGGGGAGTTGCACCAGTGTCTCAGTAGGTTGTGCTGCTTCTTCCCTTCACGTGAAGCTCTTGTTGGGGCCTTGCACATCCACAGTGTCTATCAGGTTTTCATCCTGCCTCCATTCACCAGGCTCCATGTCCCCATTCCCTTGTTGATGGTCCACAAGTCTGTTCTGCAACACTGCGGTAGCGGGTGCGCATGAGATTGTGCAGGAGTGCAGCAAGCTTTCCACGATGCTCCTCACAGTCTCTGGGTCATGCTGCATGGTGGTGAGAAGTATCTGGAACCTGTTGCCAGGATGCTGAAGGCGCTTCTCCACCACCCGTCTTTGCCGCCGGACAGCCTGTAGTTGAAGATCCTCTCTTCATGGGTGAGGTATCTTGAACTGTACGGCTTCATGAGGTAGGTTCTGAGGAAGAAAGCGTCATCACCAGCATGAAGTAGGCACATCCTGTGTGTCACTGGGTAGGGGTCTGGACCTGGAAAATCCATGATGAGGTTGCGTTCCAGCCCATCCTTGAGGTCACTGGCATTGTATACCTGGCCATCTGAAAGCTGACCCGTTGCCTGAAGCATTGATGTAGATGAACTTGTAGTCAGCATCAACCATGGCAAAGAGGATGATACTGAAGAAGCCCTTGTAGTTGTAATAAGTGGACCCTGAGTTGGCTGGAGCTTTGCAGGCCAGGTGTTTTCCATCTATTGGCTCCAACGGCTTGTGGTGGAAAGTTCCACCTCTGATACCACTCTTCTGCAAGTTTTCTCCAGCCTTGTTCAGTGGTGGGGCACTTGAGGAGCATCCTCCACGTATTCTTCAATGATGGCCTGCACTACTTCTCTGACCACTTTGCTGATGCTTGTTGTGTGCACCCTCCATGCATACTGCATGTTTCTGTATGTGGTTCCAGAGGTCAGGTGCCGCAGAGTCAGTGCCACTTCAGTCCAGGTCCAGGTTGGGATGGAAGTTGTGCTAAGGCTTGGTCAACCGTGGTCTCAGACGTGTTACAAGTTCGTCAAACATGGCTGGTGCGCATCATCATGAAGTGATGGAAAGCACGAGGGTCTTCATTCCTCAGCTCCACTATCAACTGATCATACAGTCCAAACTCCATTCTTCTCACGATCCATCCTCAGACCCACACAGCTCTTGGACGTCTCCTTCTTCTCCTTCTTATATAAAACTTAACAGTCTGAACAGGTTTTGTTCTGGTGATGAATGAGCGTAGCTATCATAGGACTGTGTCATCATCCATGTGTGGAGAACAATTGATGATGTTGAAGACCAAGACCAAGGGTGAAGAGGTCTGTACACCACGGCTGCTGGACTCATACTGAGATCCAGATGATTTTCCCCCCCTTTTTATTGAAAAAATTGGTTGTCCGCTAGGTGTCCTTCTACATACTCTAGACATACTCCAGACATCCTAAATATATGAGATACATCCCAGATACAAACGTTTTGTCTGTTTTTAATCCTTTATATATGAGATGCATACACTTACATCCTTTCTATTTTCTGTGCTAACGCTCTGTGGACGTTCCTTGTACCTTTTGTTTCCTCCCTCTTTCCATTTTCAGCTGCAGCTGATGTGAGTTTCGGGGATGGCCAGAGGATGCCAGAGAGATACAGCGGACATTTAATGCATCATAACGGACATAGAATGTTTGTTGCCCGTATATGTCACGGATGTACATCGTACGCGGCGGAAAGTTTTCATCCGCTTCACAACAGTTTTGTGCAGCTCAAAACTTCTTGTGCGGATGAAATTGCAGTGGATGGATGCTCGACGGATAGAGTGTATGAAACACGTATGGCCAAGTGTGAGTACACAACGGATGCATAGCGTTTTCCAACGGATGGCAAGCTTTTTTTAACGTTTTACATCCCCTTTGCATCCATAAGTGCAGTGGGACAGGGCCTTAACTGTAAGAATTCTTCCTATGGAAAGATGCTTTGTTTTGATTTTTTTTTTTTATGGTAGGATGAGACTGTGAAGTTTGGACACTAAAAGGTACCAAAAGAAATTAAAGGTAGCAGTTAAGGAAAGGTGCATTTACATTTGACTTTTAATGCAGAATGAAGTAAAGCATTTTAACATTAGACATACTGAAGGATATTTTTAACAATGGACCCAAAAGTTACTTTTAAAAGTATCTGCTTTTACTACTTTTCCTATATTGAATTTATAAAAGAAACTTATCAAAGCTTTGTAGAATTTTGTAATTTAAAAAAAAATCAAGTTCTAGGAGATTATTTGAAGGGAATAAAGACCACTTTTTTGAGTGAAATTAATAAACATAAATAATGTTATTTTAATAGATGTCCATTAATAGACCTTTGCTGATCAGGGTGGAGTTTAGGAATTTGTTTATATATAAAAGATGGGATATGGAAAGAAGAGATTGTTTATTTCATTTGAAGAGAAAGTGATATTAAAATGGCTTATACTTATGATAAAGAGGAAGTCACTTCTTTATGCATTTTTTTTGTCTTTCTTACATTCTTATTTTCTCTATATGTTTTTTTTCTTTTTTGCACTCTTTTTATTTTTTATTCTTTTAATTTGTATTAGTTTTTCTTTTTAATTGCAGCTTTTAATAAAATTAGTGTATAAAAAATGGAGCTGAAGGATAGACAGGTTCCTATTGGCTAAAAGTCCTTAGATTTCCCTCTTCCCACTGAGATTTCCTCCTCTTTTTTGAAGGTAAGGCATGTAAGTGTTTTATCAGAGGTCCTTGATTGGGAAGGAGATGTGGCTTTACTGCTGTTCTGCCCCATCAGTGGGTTTTTCCCCCTCTCATTATAAAAGAGTTATACCCCCCCAATTCCTTTGTTAGGCAGCTGGGTGGCCTTTGTGCGCTCCTCTTATTTCATTCCCCCAAGCCCCAAAGAGCAGCAAATGGGAATATTAATATGACAATGTGAACCCATTGCAGAAAAAGGGCCAGCCAAGTGGCTGTATAGAAGTGTACTCAGAGAGTGTATGAGATGCCCCAGAGGATTTTTTAAAAGCTGTTTTATCTTAAGCCCCCTGGATTGTGGTCCTTGGATGCAGCTGCCTTTCCCTTCCCAGCATTCCTCACCATTGGATCTGCTGGCAGAAGCCTCCCAATTGCATTTCTCAGACAAGTTCCAGAAAGTGGAGGATAAGGTTTGAGCTTCTAGTTTTGCAAGGGCGACTTCCTTTTCATCTCAGTGTTCTCTTTGATCAAAGTCAGATTCATGAGCTAAAATGCCAAGGAACAGATCCCAGGAGGTCCTCAAGAGCATTTCAGATGCATCATCCGCCACCCCTAGATCCAGATATTCCTTTTCATGGAGGGTCAAGAGTCAACTTCAACTTTTTGTGTGAGGTGAAGGTCATGCTATAAATATGCATGGAGCCTGGATCCAAAGTGGACTGAAAATGTATGTTATATCCCTTTAATCCCTCCAAACCAAAGCCAATTCTTTTGGATTTGTGCATTCTGGAAGGATTCTAGGAGCTCCAGCTGCCACCTAGTTTAGAGCACCAGGGAAGCAAAAGTATAGCTTGATTGAGCATGAGCCAATATTTTATAATAATACCAGTGAGGACCAGATGAGCCCACCAAGGTGCTGGGATTTCATAAAGGAGATGCCTACTGAAGGCATTTCCCCCAAATCTAAGCAGTTCCTATAACTAGCAATACTCATACCACTTGTGTGTATTGTGCAACCTAAAGGTTGCTCATGGCTGGCAGAAAAATGCAGGTTTTAATTTGGACTTGCCATAGGTAGATGGTTTCATGCCTCACCAGACTGCTGATGGGATGGTCCAAATGTTAGTGTTACTGTATTAGCATATTTGTTTCATAGATCCTCCTATATAAGTACAGTATATCTTCAGCGGGGGTTCTTTCTTCCCATAGGTTTCTATGGCTTTCTATGGTCTCTCTAGGATAGTTACTCCCAGGGTTGGGCTTCAAAAATTTTAGCAATGGGGTTTCTGGTGAGCATGGCCATGGTGGGCATGGCCTAATCAGCCTCCTGAAAGGGAAGGGCATCCGGAGGTTTTTCTTGAGCCTCTGGGAGGGTGAAAATGGCCTCTGGAGGCTCTCTGGAAGCTGGAAGTGGGCCCATTTCCGGCCTTCCCAAACTTCTGGGAGGCCCCTTATTCACCCTCCCTGAAACTTCACACGCACCTGCACTTACCTACATCCCAAAAGGGCTGCGTGGGACTCCTGGGAGGGGCAGGGTGGGTGAGGTCAGCCAGGAGTGGGATTTGCAGGTTCTCCAAACTGCCCAGAATCTTAGCTCGGGGCTCTCCTGAACCGGTGCGCACCCCCAGCAACCCACCCCTGGTTACCCCTCTGTCTTTTTCTGAACAACTGAGCTGCATGCTGGGATAAAAGCATTGATTATTTCCAGAAGATGGACACAAGCAGAACCTTAAAGTACCACTTAATATCAAAGAAGGGGAGCTCTGGTGCAGTCTCTGCTTGTAGGCCACCGATTGGCGAGGTCTCCCTCACCCCAAAATTAAGTTTATACATCACACAAACTTTCCTTCATTTTGACTTACCATGTTGTACAAACTCACTCACTGTACTCTGTACTTCGTAATTTACAACAGCAGCTCATGGGAACCCCACTCAATTCTTGCTTATTCAGCAAACCATGTTTCATCAAACACTGCTTGGCGGCAACAGGCAGACACCATCAGAGCTTCATCTCTGGATCTGTGCTTGAAACAGGAGGGAGCACCATGGCACAGTTTATGACTTGCAAAATCCCTTCAAATGCCACTCATTTGGAGGAGGGGGCCTCAGGCAACCTGTTCATTCTCATCTGCAGTACAGAGAAGCAACATTAATTGGTCCTAAGGGTTACTGAGGGGGGGGAAAAAAAAATGTGCCAGAAACCGCTTTGAGGAAGGTATGCATCAGCAAAACCAGGGATAGGGGAACCTTGGGAAGAGTTATCATTTGCTGGTGATGTGATGCATCCTCTCTGCGCTGAACATCCTCCTTTCCACGAAAAAAAATACCAACCTTCTCCAAGCTCAGCATTCTGTTCTTTATTCACACCCTTCCTTTCCCC
>BHFT01005252.1:0-34203 GCA_004320025.1 Laticauda laticaudata
CCCTTTAGATTCTTGTATTTGTCTCCACAAAGCTGGACTCTAAATGTATCCCTTCTTTTGCAGTGGCTCAATAAAGAAATCCCATGGCAAAAATATGGTTAAAAATTGATGTGACTGAAATTCACATTATCTTTTAATTTAATAAAGAACTTCTGTAAAATGATGTTCCATTGGTAGTTGTCACCAGAAAAATTAGATGTATAAAGCTATTTCTTGTCATTGCTGGAAATATAGAAGGAATGAAGGGACATTTTATCATGCATAGTGGACTTCTGAAAAACATGGATATAAATGCATATGATGATGCACAGAATTTTAAAAAAATATTCAGATGAAACCAGAATTTTTGTTATTAGGATCATGGATAGCCAATTAGAAAAGACTCATGGAAGGTTGGTTTCATATATGGTGACTGCAGTGAAGTTACTATATGCACAAAAGTATAAAAATTCAGAACTAGCCACAGTAGAAGATTGAACAATGACAGTAACAGAATTAGCAAAAATGACATGCTTGGTCAGGGATAAAACTATAAGTACTTTTATAAAAGCCTGGAAAACTTTTATGGACATATTGCTGACAATAATTTGATAATTTCTGGATTTGCTGATTGCAAAGGGCTGAATATGGAATGAAGATAACTATTTGATGTAATCTTGATTGGAAAAAAGTGACAATAAGTTTGTAATTCCTGAAAGGAGGATCGGAAGTCATTTCTTTAAATTACTTTTTCTTATTTGCCACACTTTTTCTTTATCTTCTTTCTCTTTTTTTCTGTCAACTTTATTTTCTATACATTTTTCCTGTTTAAATGTATGTATGTATAATAAAAATCTATCATCTATCAATCATGTGTCTATCTGTCTGTCTATCTGTCTGTCTAGCTAGATAGATAGCTATCTGTCCACCATCCATCCATCCCCTTCCAATCATCTTCTATTTGCAGTTGCCTGCATCTGTGAAAATTAATGTGGCTTTTCATCAATCTTTACTTGTCTGGTTACTTGTCAGTTCTGGGAAAGGATGAGAAAGAAACTTAAAACCCTGCCTTGATTTTGTTTGGTATAATATTATCAGGCCCAAGTAACCAGATTTAAACATGAAAAGTTTAAATTGACTATTTTGTTCTACCTATAATCCAAGAATCTCCCTGGATTGTTTATTTTCCCTTGAAAACAAAGGTTCCATGGTGGGGTTAGTTCTTGGTTTATTGCAGCTGCACAATGATTCAATTCTCATTCCCTGCTTGATCCCTCCTCCTTGCCTAGCTGGGGGTTTCCCAACAAGTCTAATTTCAAAATTATTTTATTGTACCATACAACAATAAAGAGTATTCCTGATTTTTCTGATTCTTGTCCTTGCCTTCTCTGAAGAGCAATAAACTTCATATCAAACTTGGAGAAAAGTTTAACTATGCTCTTGACCTGAAAGATGGCCCATCAATCCAGGTTGTACAAAATTGATTCCAAAGCCTCTTTTCTTTGAAACATCACATTCTTTCTGCACCATTATTATCACTCCAGTGTTATACATAGTATATCAGAAGAAGCATTATCAAGGACAGAATTAGTATCCATTCTCTGGAATTTTAATAATATCATTTCTTTGAAGAAAGAGACAAAGCTTGGAAGTCCTTAGCCCAACTCCAGAAAAATTGCTTGTTGGAAATATTCTGTGTTGCTATAACCACTGAATTGCTTCACTTTGTAGATATTGGGTAAGGGTGGATCAGAACAGATGGCTTTAGAACTTCAATCCAGCCGCCTTTTAGTGCTTCTAGTAACTATGAACAATATAGCTCTGCTGATTAGCTTACCTGCTTCCTGTCCCCATAGGTAACAACCTTGACAAGCTAGTGGGACAGTGCACCTAGCTTGCTCACCACCAGGCTGATTGATTACAGCTTGATCTTCTTCAATTGAGTATGAGAACAACAGGGTGGCTTTTAATTGATTTAACTGCCCATGGGAAATTCACTCAGAATTTGGAATAATAGTAATATGACATTAAGACAAGTAGCATATAGAACTCTGTTGGCAGGCACTACTTTTTTCGGTATGCCTTGAAAACTGATTCCCTCTTACTGCATGCCCTGTCTCTGTCCCAAAACTTGGCTGTGTTTGAAAGAATCTATTGTGATCCGGATCCTCTATTGTGCAGTTGGACTTGTGTAATGGGAGTGGATGGTTCCTTAACTCCAAGAGCAACTCTTCATAAAGAGACAAAAAATGGGTGTGGATATCTGTACTTTTCTCAGATACACATCTAGGACCCAACATTTCCTGTTATCGTGGATCATAAAACAACTTATCTACATTGCTGTAATATTTCCTTTGGTATTCTAGATGTGCTGATTATCTCTCCACTACAGATTTTTTTTTATCAGTATAGTAGCCCCACCCAGTGTAGTATGTGGTCCTCAACTCCTTTTTTCTTATGGGTCAGTGATGTTTTGTAGGGAAAAATAATATATTCTTCCATTCTTTCTTAAAGGCACATCTTTTATAACATTTGCATTTACAGCTGTTCTGTGCATTGAGATACAAAACACGGAACAGGAAACATGGAAATCCTGTAGATTTATTATTTTTTACAGCAATTCAGCTGTTTTTGTGACAGTCCGTAGTCTTCTGAACTTTAATGAGGTTAATTCCTTGAGAGACAGTGTTTTACCTAGTCCAGGTGGTTTATCTAGGGCAGCAGCATTTGTAAAGTCAATAGGCTACAATGCTTGATTCCAAATATATTTATCAGTTGTTGATTTCTGTTGCCTGCATTGTGCTGATGGAAAGGAGGGGGAAGGTGAACCAACCACTCTTGGAATTGAAAATACTGTGATAACAGCCAACACAGAATCCAAATAAAGTAAACAGTGTAGCTGGATCATGGCTGGGGAGGAGCCTCTGAGTACTGACTGCACTAACATACAAATGAACCTGTCTGCTCACAAGTGCCCAAGGATTTAAAACATTTTATTTACGTTACATCTGAAGCTTCTGTCCTTGCCCATTTTGTCACTAGCAATGCCAAATTTTATTTGCTGTCCATAGAACCAAGAGTCATAGGGGTTTCATTAGTTATGTTTATGCCAATAGAAATAAATCTCGGCAGTCAGCAGCTTGTACTATCAGCTTTATCAAGGGAATTTGACTGGCTGCATCCTTGATGTGCTGGTGAAGCAGATACAGTTTGAGATATACTTTTGCCTTATTGATTTCAAGGCTCCTTCATTACCTCCACAGCACTATCGATCAATAACCAGGCCTGGAGCAACATAATAGATTTTGTAGAAAATCAATTAAACAGAATATTCTTAGCACAGCTCTAGTGGAAATTTCTGGCTGCATTCAGTGCTGTCTTTCATAAGGCTGGAACAAATTTCAGCTGTTTGTTTATTGCAATAAAGAATCTTTGTCTGAAGAGTCACATGCCACAGTGTTGAGGTGTTTACAACTCTAGTCACTCATTATTAAAAACAGAAAACCTCCATCTTTCTGCTTTGCAACTCAAATTCATCATGGAAGGCTTGCTGGAAAGCGAAATAATGTTTGTGGTTTTAGTTCAATCCCCAGTGGACAATAACCCAGTTAAAATGCTACCCAAATTGAACTGTGTTTCTCCCTCCCTCCCTCTCTCTGAATGCAGGGAGGGCTGCTCCTTTTAAATTAGCTTTCATGCTTGAAAGGTTTTTCTTGTGCATACAGAGCCCAATTCTGCTTCTACTCAAGGCAATGACAAAGCTGGCATTGATAATGCTGGGTGCAGGATGAGGGTCAAAAACCAGGTTTCCCCAAGGGAAACTTCCTAAGGGCTAAAGGAGGCTTAATGAAGTTCTAGAATGCAGACTCTGGGATGAGGTGGAATGAGAAGGTGGCTGATTATTGATGAGGGAGATAGTGGTTATTTCGGACAAGCAATCTCTCTTCATTGGAGAAGGTATCAATGTAGGCACATATTCTGTTGCTGGTTGCGCTTGGAGATGAACAAAATGATGTCATTTCAAAAGTAAATTAAGGACACAGTTTTCTCCACATTATGCAATAGACTAATCCCTCAGGATTAGCTTTTAGACCCATTTTTAGTGTATGTGATGGAGTTGAATCAGCTTTATTTTCACCGTGAGAACCGTATCCATTTTAATTGCTGAAAAATATTTGAATTTGTATAGCATGCGTTTAATAATTTTTGTCCCCTTTTTTAGTTATTGCTTTGGTCAGTTTTTCAGAAGTTAGGGGGAGAAAGGACTGTATGATATCAGTCAATCAAAATTGTCATATGGGTGCAGTTTGGGCTAGTCATTCTCTCTCAGCCCAATTCACCTCACAGGATTGTTGTTGTGTGGAAAATGTCACCTAGCAAACACAGTATTAAACACAGTGCACATATTGAAGATGCCATATTTCTTTTACATATATCAGAAATTTTGCAGGAACTTGTGTATAGAACAAGATCTGACTGTATATCCTGGCTGGGCTTAAGATCCACAAAATGAGCAACAATTGAACACAAACTAGCCAAAAGTCCCTATGTGCAAGGAGTTGTCTAGATTTTAGACAGCATTCTGTAGGAGCAAATTATCTGCATTATTCCCCCATGAAATGTTCTTGTGCCAGGAAAGGTACAACTGAGGTCTTACGAAGGTTAACAGAATTTGTTATTTTACAGGGGACATCCTTGTGGGATGCCAGTAACTGTTTTTAAAGTCTTTCTGTGGAGCGAGTAGGAGCCATGAGGAGACAATTCTTAGAATTTGAGGAGAAGGATATGGATATATCCTGCACTTGAGAAGGTACAGCCTCCTGGAAAAGCCTCCTGAAGTAGGGTAACAATAGCCCAACGCTTTGCTCATCCATATAGCTGCTTCAGTGTGGTTTATTCCTGTCCATGGTAGAAAAGTATACAGACATAAATTGGCTGAACGTCATTGCTGCACCTCAATCAAGAGGCTGGGCAGTGTTGCTGTCCTTACCAGATGCACTGCAACAATTGGTAGATTCCATCCTGTCCTTCCCTCCCACTTTATCTCTAATCCTACCCCACTCAGCAACATCTCTCAGTGACAGGGACAACAATAAGCAATTGCTTTTTGCAAATGTGAGCATGGGCATGAGGAATATAGGTACTCTTTCCCACTCCTTACCCAAACATCCAGAATATTTTGGGGTAGGAGGAAGTTGATCCAGTTTTATTGATCTCCTTGGAAATTCTATGTCTCCCCTCCCCCCTTAAAGAAACCATTCCATTAACAGGTCTGTCACAGATGAAGACAGAATCACTCAAGGGTTCATGGCATTGAGTCTTGATCTTTCCATCTCCTGGAAGATATCGAAGATCAATATTCTCAATGCCCCTAGGAATTATTTGTGGAAAGTGATCAAAGAGTCTTCTTTTAATTTTGTTAGCTGTGGGTTAAAAGGAACCCCAGGAGAGCTTTCTCCTATATATCATGCTTTCCCACATAATCAAAGTAATTTAGAGCGTTTGACGTTTTTCTTCTCTTCCCCTACCCCATAGTGCCTACACTTTCATTCCATCCCATCCTATCCCTTTCTCATCTATACTATCACCCATTCAAACAGCAATTTCAGCTCTTTCATACATTACCCTTCTCTCTACCACCACCCCTATGACTTCCTACCACAATAGATAGATCAGAAGTGTAATTCCATTCTGCTTTTTATCCTGTATTAAAGAGTACTCACACATTATTCACTTTTTATCTCCCCATAGGAGGTATAAAAATGGGGTATTGCAGGAGCCAAGTAAACATCCCTCAACAAATATTAAAATCATAGACACATACATGCATCGAATCACTCCTATATGGGAAGGTTTCATCCCGAGATCAGCTGTTCCTAATTAAGTTGCAACATCCCTACTAAAATCCCTTTGGAAAAGCCTAGTCTCTTCTGCTTTCTAAAAGGAGAACAGGCCAGCTGCCACCTTCTCCTCAAAGGGGCTGTCATCAAGAACATTTGATCTCTGATTCCTTCCCCTGGACTTCTCATGGGAGAAGGATTCTCAACCTATGCTCTTGCCTTGCACAAAGTAAGGAGTTTGGGCAGATACTACCTGCTTCAGATGGTCTGAAAGTAACTAAGACCCAGCTCATTCAAAACAAAGTTGCTAGGCGGATCATTAGGACTTAGCATTGCAACTTTTCCCCAGAGGTCCATTTCTAACTGCAACTTAGTGTATACTTATTATCTTTCATTTCCTGCACAGATTGGAATGTAGTTACTTCAGGTGCATCTAAACCCAAGCCAGAGGGAGGTCATTTTTAGTGGTTCTTTTTAGTGCCACTGCAGCTTGAAATGAAGTAGAATGTGGGTTAAATAACATCACTAACAATTGCAATTTTTTGTTTCTTTTGAAACGTCACCCTCTACACTTCTTTTGCCACTGATACATCCAATGTTGCTTTTCTTTTCACTTTTTCCCCCCATTTATATCATCCCTCGAAGAAATTCCAGAAGCAGGAAATGCTTTTTTAGAAATACTTGTAGGTTTTTGTTTAAGTAACACATGGAACTGGGAGGGAGGGAAGAAGGTGCAGGTAGAAGGGAGGGTAAGTTGGAAAGAGTGATTTGTTTGCTTTGGTGCTACTGAGCTCTGCTTTGGAGAGACAGATGGAAGGCACTTTTTATTTGCTGCAGACACTTGATGATCCAAGCTGTCCATATTGTGTAAAAGAGGCCAGATGCCTTGTTAATTCATAGACATGTTTGCAGCATAGGGATCCTTAGTTAGGTGAATAGGCATGCTAAATAATTATTAATGCTTGCTTGACAACCGTCTGCCTTCTGACTGAAACTGAAGCAAAACTTGACCCTTTGTGCAAGATATGTTGCACATGACAAGCTTTGGAGATTTTTCTGTGCCTTAGAAAACCAGGCTTTAGGTAAAGCTAGCCTTCGGAGGATTACACTACCTACCCCCTTCTTCTTTTGTAAGATTATGTCCAAGGAGAGACCTCTCTTCCTAATATAATTCGGGAGTGGATTTATTAAAGGTTGGACAGTCCTTGCCACATGGGGACTATGTTTTCCATATCTTAAGCTTTTCCATAATGTGGGGTTGAATTGCTGTCCATTCTTCTGCAACTGTTGTCCCTCCCCCTATCCGCAATATGCCATAGAGCAGAATTAAAGGAAGCAAGTATGTATAGGAGGACCAGACAAAGTGGCATGACGTCATCCCTAACAACTTTACAGAGCTAGAAAAATCCCAGCCTGAAATTCTAGAGAGATCTTGTCAGTCAGTGTCTGGGTTCACATTATATCTCCTTGTTTGTAGTCTAGGGTGTTATTTGAACTTACCACAATGGTTTGTAAATGGCGATTTATGGTTCAATGTACCATAAAATTCACTCAGACAGCCAACTACAGTCATTTAATGACACTGTGGTCAATGAAGCCATGGCTAAACATGCTGTGTGAAGCCAGCCAATGTCAACAATCCTGACCTAAATGGTCTTGAGTCAGAACAAAATCTTCCCATGGTTTTGTGTACAGTAACTGCTGCTGGCTCCCTCAGTGCCTTGAATGTCTTGTGAAGAGATATTCCATCTCCATGGCCAGAACTTTGAGAAGGCTGAATCTGTAGGTTTGCAAAATCTTACAACTTTTTGTTGGACTTTCAAAGCATTATTAGGCTTATGAGCCTTAGACACATTGAAGGGGCCAGGAGATGCCTTTATTGTCTGTAAGTGTGGCTGATTTCTGATCTACCTCTTTTGATTTGAAGAGTAAAGACAGAAATGCAGGTGTACTAATAAAGCACTTAGTTATTAAAAGAATCTCCAGTTGCAGCCCATCTTTTTGACATATCTATGCACCATACATTTATGTCAAGATGATCTTTAAAAGCTTTCCTCTCTTATGATTTTTTTAGATTGTAAGCTCCTCAGGGCAGACACCAGTACTCCAATAATCTGTAAACAGCCAGGTATACTAATGATCCAAATAACTAAATTAGTCTAAAGTAATATTAATATAAATGTTGGGTATATTAGTCTGATATCCAATAGTGAGTCAGAAAAGAAGATGCAAGGTTCATAGAAGACCCAAAGTCCAAACTAAAAGAACAATAGTAAGAATTAGCACAGTCAGTATAGAATCACAATTCACCTTTCTTTCAATATATTTTGGTGAAATTTAAATTAAAAATTATTGTAGACAGTAAAGAAAAGTACCTTGATGTAGATATATAGGAATGTTGCCTAAGCAAAAAGAGATGAAACATTGTTTAAGTCCAGAACTGCCAGATAACACACAGATGCCTCCTAATTTACCAGACTATAAGGAAAAGGAGGAGGTATGGAACAATCAGACTTGTATAGTTCTGTTGTTCTAGACAATAAAATAAAATTAGTTTTAGCCTTTGTATGGAATTGATTTCTTGATCTGGTCTACCTAGTGAGGCTGACATACAGTATATGAAATATTACATAGGTTATAGAGGTAGGTGCATGAAAGAAATGGTGGATGGGGAAATTTTCTTAAGCCTCTTAAATTGATGCAGAGGAATTTGGAGTATTTTGTTTCTTCCCTGTGTTTTTTATGGCAGCATTTATGCAGACATGAGAAAGGTGCCGCTTAGGAAATAATTTGTAAAATCCTATCAGGGCTTTTATTGTAAGCTCAACCTATGGAATTGGACTTTCTGAAAAGAAATTCACACAGCTTCCCCCATATTTCATTGTATGAAGTGAATAATCCTGCAGACCTTGGGATAATACAGAATGAAAAAGAGTTATAAAGAACAAGAGAAGGGAAGATGGGGAGAGTTCTGCTTTATTGACTGGACCAAGCTAATAAAAGCTCTTCAGTGAGAAAAGATACAAATGTGATAAAAGAATGGAGGCAAAGGGAAACTTTTTAGGGCCATAGGTATTTTGGGAATGATGAGACTACATAAGAAGTACACTTGCAAAAAGGCTTCCATGAGAAACCTAGCCATTCATAAAATAGCTGCTATGGGAGAATTACTTACAGGGAAAAAATGGTTGGCAAAGGAGAACCTGCCCAATTACAAAATGGGTGCTTATGATGAACTTGGCCATCACAAAACACCTATTTGACAGATTCCCACACCTGGCAAGATACTCTGAACTACCTCAGTGAATCCTTTCTTGTGTCCAGGAGCACTCCTTTAAATAAATATAATTCTACATGTTTGACATTGTAGCATTTATATTCTGGTTTGTTTTATTTTTAATTGAAAGAACCCTTTAAAAGACAGGTAGAACAAAAATGCCTAGTGAGCACCAAGAAAGGTTTCACAGCAATGCTTTTATACCACAGGTGTCAAACTCACGACATCACATTCTCATCATGTGACGAATGGCAATTTCCGCCCCCCTTTGCGAAACTGGGGGTGGGCGTGGCCAGTATGTGATGCATCCAGCCCATGGGCCATGGGTTTGACATCCCTACTGTAGACATAATGATGCCTAAAGGAGAACTTTTCCAAACTGCTTACAACAAGGGAACTTTTAAGGATCACTATTTTTCAAACACTGCTTCACCTAACTTTTTTTTAATGAGCAACTGTTGTAGTTTTGCTATATTCAATGCTAAAAAAATGCTCATAGCAAGCAAAAGCCCTCCTTGGTAATAAACCCTTCAGATGATCCTTCTCTACATATGCAGGGTAGAGGGCCAAGTGTTATAATGTGTGTCTCAGTGTTGTACAGAGAAGGTCTCCCTCCATGCCACAGAGAAAGAAGACTTTCTTACCAGGTTTTACCATAAAGAGTGAAGGAAAAAGCAGCCAAACTACTATTTTACTGTATGAAGTGAATAATCCTGCAGACTTTAGAATAATACAGAATGAAAAAGAGTTATAAAGAACAAGAGAAGGGAAGATGGGGAGAGTTCTACTTTATTGGCAGTTTTCCAATAGCACAGCACATTAGTCTGATTTTCTATTATGTCATAATATTAGCCCAGTTCAATTGAACTTCCAGCTCAATTCCAGAAAGGTGCTTTTGATGAATGAACATAGCACCTGTCTGCAACTCTTTAAAGCAGCTTCAGCTTTGCCCAGAATTGGGCAGTTAAGTTTTGCAATTGCTGCCCAATTCTAAGGAAAGACACAGGTGCTAACAGACTCTACTGACATGCCAACCAATGGATGAGTAGTAATGATAAGAATTATCCTTCATTTAACCCAGATCCTAAGTAAAACTGGAGTGCTGTCACAAAACTAATTTAAAACCAACTGTGGAAAATGCCTCTGCACTGTTTATCCTTAAAACTTCCCCAAGATGTAGAACAAGCATGTGTAATTTTCTAGCCACAACATTATACCTCACTTGTTTCACCTAATTGTAATCATATGCGGCAAGTCAGATAAAGTTTTAGAAACATATTCTTTTTATTTCCACATCTCTCCAAATATTTGATTGTTTCTAAAACTTCAGGAGGATCTCAAGGCATCTCAGATGAATTCCACATGTGTCTGAATTATTCTAACTCAGCTCAATATATTCTGAATCCAAGGCAATCCCCTTATCACCCTGTTATATTAAATTTAGGGTAGGTTTACAATTCTCACTTTGTCAATGGAATAATAAATAAGTGCATAACATAAATAAAAAAAAATATAATACAAGTTTTTTCAACAATAATTCAGAGGTAGGAAGTTGTTGCAGAAAATGATGATGTAACAGTTTGGAAAAGATAATAATTCTTTGGCAGAATTCCTGCCAATAATGTATTTATATAGGTTGCTTTCTACAACTGTTCTGAGATCTCCAAATAGGCTGCAACATATAAAACAAGAAAGAAGCTATATGAATAAGGGTATATGTACTGTACCTCTGTAATACAAAATGCTTAGGTTAGGAGTGCAATTTTTTTTCTAGCTGCCTTTCCCCTTGTTTGTCTATGTTTTGGAAAGGAAGGAGATTAAAAAAAGTAATTTGACATCATGGGGAATGAAATGTAGTTTACATTTTGTAATTGGGAAATATAATTATACTACATTAAAATGCTACAATGATGCAAGGCATCTGTCTGGTCCAGCCAATTACAATAATTTCTCTTTTTCAAAATTGTAAGGGAAAAGAGGATTAGGAATCCACCATACCACATATTCACCCAGGTACATGCTTTCACCTGACATATTCAGAGAATATCACTTAAGAGTACCAATTCTGTGTCTGACAGGAAAAGTTTGGAAATAGCAACCCTGGAGCAGCAAACAGACAGCAAGACAAGCCACACTGAATGTGTGATTCCTCCCTTTGAGCATTTGAGCAACTGAGGATTGGAGCAATCCTCAGCATGAGAGCAAACCAGTGTGCAGATTTTTAGATGCCGTACTTTTGGCTTTGTGATAAATGCACTGAGCCAGAAATAGCTTGCCATCCTAAACCACTTATTTTATAGGTAACGTGAGATTGGAGATGAGTGATCTGTGGGATGCAGCATGCATAAAAAAGGAACAAGCCTCTTTGTTTCTTTATTTCTAAACCTCATTTCAGAATCCAATTTAATGATAAGATGCACTGAGCTTTCTAAAGTGCTTTACTGTGACCTTCTTAGCTGAGATGGAACTTGTATGATGGGCATATGTTCTCTCCTTCAGCCATGTTCTGGAGCTACATTGACTGCAGTTCCTGCATTCATCTGCTCTGGCTAGCCTTCAAATCTGTGAATGCTGATAGACTTAAAAGATGGAAGGGAGGGGGGAGTTGGGAAAAGAAAGGAAAGCACCCAAGTGGTCTTTTCTGAATGGGATGAGAGATTTCCCCTGCTCCCACCCAATGTGAATGATACTGTCAATGGAATTAAGTGACAGAGCTTGCAAAAGAGAATGCTGGAGAGAGAAACGAAAGGCGGGCTGAAAGGAAAACTGGCAGAAAGAGAGCAGGGATGAATGAGGCCTTTGTTTAACCTTCTCATGCCATGAATAAGCAGCCTGCAGCTCTGAGATTCTTTGCAGATTGCCTGCCTGGTGGAGGAGGAGTGAAGGCAGGAATGCAATTCATCCTCATTCCAATAGCTTGCCAGCAGAGGAACAAACTTAATTTTTCTCTTGGAGTAAATTCCCCTGGTCAAGAGAAAAAAAAAAAAAAANAAAGAAAAAAAAAAAAAAAGGCAAAGCAGGAGCACTTTGTAATGTGCTCAACCTGCAAACACAGATATAAAAGAAAGAGCCCTGGTATAGCTCTTTTTTTTTTCCACAGGCAATTTAGCATGCAGTTCTGAGACTCCACTTCTCTGAAGGTGCTCATTCAGGTGCTTGGAAACAATGGAAACATGGGCAACATTTCCAATGGAGATGCTTTTGCATCAACTCTGCAAGGTTCACATGAGAATCCAGAGACGGACTGGAGGAGTGTGGGATTTTGTTGTTGTTGTGGTTGTTATATCTGGGGATAACAATCATTTGAGTTACATGTAAGCATGATGGATTGTTTGAGTGGTGACTGTGTATGATTCTCCCCATAAATTTCAATTTTTAATTTTTTAAAAAGATGATTGCTTCTCTCAGGCCTTCAGTAAGGATGTGAGAACCTTATGCATTAACTTGGGGACATAGAGGGCTCCTCCCCATGGCCAAGTTAAAGGGCTACTTACCTTGAACAATCAAAATACTTTAGTGATATATTCACTGTCTACAGTGAACTTTGTCATGTCGTAGGTGTTGTGTTCGCGAAGAATGAGACACGGGACCAGCGTAACTTCAGCTCTTTTATTAGTGGCTGGATTCCATCTGAGCCAGGAGCAGCGGCAGCTCTTTTTTATATAGAGGCTGCTCGCGGCTCGCGGCCAATGACAGCTCCTTGATTCTCCTGCCGCCAAGGCGGCAATCATAAGCTAGCATTTTTTGACCAATCACCATCAAGTAGAACACCAATCAGATTTGAGTATTTGTGGACCAATGGGAACAGAGTATTAAAGAGTAATTGTGGAGTATGCTAATATGCACACCCTTCCCCTCTGGTTTGATCCTATTTACGTAGTCACGTAAGTAGGCGAGGCTCTTATGTTGTCTACTTACCTGCGCCAGTTTAGTCATTGCTGTTGTGTTCGGTGGATTCGACGGATCGGCTGTTTCTCCCGTCCTTTCTCTGTGGAACTCCTGCGAAGGTGGAGTCAGCCATGCTGCTCCCACCTGGCCTACCCGGGCTCGGTAGAGTCGGCTCAACTGCTCCCTTCCGGAGTGGCTTCTTGGTATTCTTGTGCCTCCTGTTCCTCTTCTCTGAAGTCTTCTTCAGGTAAGTAAAGTTTCTTTCTGGGTTTAATTTGAGAATTTGGTTTGGTTGTTTGTTTTTGATTTTGCAGTGTTTCTTGTTCTAACAGAGGGTCTCCCCCTCCTCTTATTTGTGTTTGAGGATCTCCCTCCCTCTCTTGTTTGATTATTATAGTTTTTGTTTAATGGTTGTTTGTGGTAATTGGTGTGTGTTGTTGTTCTTTCGTGCCTGGGGTGTGTCAATGGTTCGTTCCAAATGTTCTTGATCTTAATGATCTATATGTCTCCTCCAGCTCTTCCATCGTCCATTTCTAATCTAATACAACCGGGGTCCTGTTACTTGTGTTATTTTTCCCGTATCCATAGTGGGTGCCCCGTGAAATTTTTGCATAGACTAGCGTCCCCTGTTTCAAATGTGCGGTGTCTGCTGAGGAGTCTGTTGGTTTTTCAGAGCTGTATGTGGGGGTGTAAATCTATCCAGATATGATCTTAATTTTTCTGCCCCATTAATAATTCTGCTGGCTTTGATCTGTAGTGGAGTTAGGTGTCGATGTGTTGTATGTGAGCATTTTGTAAATTTTCTCTGTATGTCTCCTGTGTCTAATTTTCTATGGTTTCTTTGGTATACCAGACCATGCGTCTGCCTGCCCATTTATAGCCAGCTGACCGGCGCTGTCAAGGCACGCCTTATGCCGTGTTCGGTGAGGAACTTTTCAAATGTCAATGCTGTGAACTGTGGCCCGCTGTCTGAAACTAATACATCCGTAACCCAGATGTGATGAAAAGTTTCCTCATTGTCTGATAACTGCTTCTAGTAGGTGTTAAGTTCGATGACGCTTACTTCCACGCCAATTTGAGTAAGGCGTCTACTATGATTAAAAATGTGTGCCCTTTAGTAGTCCCTGAGAAATTCTATGTGTATTCTTGACCAGAGTCCCCTCGATGTTTCCCAGTCGAGTATAGGTGTCGCACTGGGTGCAAGTCGGGAACTTTGGCATTTAGTGCAGGTTTCTACCCATCTCTCCCAATAGTCCTTATCATCCCTGGCCACCATACATAACTCCTGGCAGGGATTTCATTCATACGATACCGCGGGTGTCCTTCATGTAAAATATTCCCAGTACCCTGCTTTTGTAATAACTCTGGTTATGACCACCCAATCCCCCATTAGAGATACAACCTTTTAACTTTGAAAGTCAGTCTGTCTGTCGTTACGGTTTAAAGGTCACATCTATCTCGTTTTCACGGCCACCCTTTTCCTACCCAGTTTTAAAACCCTGTGCCAATTTTTTTGTCCCTCCGTGTGCGTTTCTTTTCACCAATGTCACTGCAGTTATGGGTAGTTTGGTAGGTGTTCTAATTTGGTAGGATGGGGTGTGTTGCGTTGCCGGGGCCTCATTTCCCAGTTTCAGGTTAGGCGGAGTACGGCTCATGCGTCCGGGTGGGTGAAATTGTTCCCTTGCCCTCGTTGGTGAACATTAATTTGAATTGTAGGCGGCAAGGAACTCAGCCATCTTGTCATTCATGGGGGAGAGTATGTTTGAAGAGTGGCCGTGTTCCTGCTAGTATTACCCCAATAGGGGCTTGTGTCTGTAATGAGATGTAAAGGTCCCTACCGATAGAGGTATTTATGAACCGGGTTTGACCCGAGATGTTGCTGATTAGTGCCCTCTCTGTCCAACGGCTGTAGTTCCTTCAAGGTTGGACAGTGTTTTGGAGTTAGAATGTGATCGGTGCTTTTTTTCCCATCTGGCAGCATGTGGCTGGAGTATAGGCTGCTGGACGATCCGCAACGGTGATGCGTCGCAGGTGACTAGTCCAGTGCAGTGGTCTCGCTGTATTGTATTAAGATACAGATTTTTATAATTATTTAAAGCTTTTATTTTCTGGAATGCGCGGTCTCCTTCCATTGTCCCCCAGGTCCATCGGCTGTCCGTTGTATCAGTAAATCATTATGTAGTGGTTCCACGTCGTTGCCTCCTGTGGCAAGAAAAACATTATAAAAATTGATAAGGTCCCAAGAATGCTTGTTAAATCTTGCTTTGTTTTTTTTGGTCTGGGGTGTTTCCTTTGATTGGGCTTTGATTTTTTTATCTGTGGGGGATGCCCCTCCTTATATTGATTAGATACCCCAAGGAATTCAATTTTTGAAGGTGGCTAGCTTGACATTTTTCTTTTTTGACCTTGCAGTCCCGCCTTTTGGAAATTTTGCCGTACCTATCTGAGATGGGCTTCTAGGTGTTCTCTGTCACTGGGGCTGACACTAGCATGTCATAAAGTATGGCACCGCCTTTATCCCTGTGTAACGAACTGCTCCATCAGGCTTTGCGAACACCCCCTGGGCCACACTGACTCCAAATTGCGATCTTCGCATTTGAATGCTCCCTGTGAGTCAACGATCGTTGGGCCTCATGCTGTTTCGGGTCGACGCAATTGTTGGTATGCTTGTGAAGGCGAAGCGTTGGCAAAGCCTTGCGCTGCTCCTCAATGAGGGTAACAGATGTTGCATCTACCGAACAGGATATCGCGTTCGTGTTAGTGCATGTTAGGGGGCAGATCTCCACCGCAGCAATTCCACCGACCCCATCTTGGTCTTAATTGGAGGTTACGAGTTGGGTTTCCAATTATGCTATCTATTGGTTGTCCAATATCCCTTGTGCTATGAGGTTGATTTAATATCCTCCATCAATCTTCAGTTTAAATGCGAAGGGAACCTCGCCCAACTTTTAAGCACTTTAATGGAGTTACTTGTCGGATTTATAAATTAAATTGATAGTGGGGGACACCCGCGTACTGTGCCTAGTTTCCCATCGAAGGCGTCCTGGAACTCCTGCATTGGTTCTCCCTGCCAGTCTGGTCTCAGTTGATGCTGATGCTGGTCGACTGCCAGTTCCCAGGGGTTTAGAACGGATGTGGAGTCCCAGTAAGCTGGGCGTTCCAGTCTATGATGTTAAGGCAGAATTTTTGATGTTTTTTGAATGGCTTGATCTGAAAGTACCGATAGCGATTGGATCCTGTTTTCCTGGTAAGTCTCTCAGTATCCAGTGGTGTTGGTTCTAACGTTTGTATAATGCCAGTGATTAGTTCCTTTTAATGAGATATTCCCATGATACCATTGATAGTATGTGAGCCGGAGATCCAGCCTCCATCTCGCATTTTTGGCCCTGTCCCGATGCCTGACTAAGACACATGTACCTTCCTGGCCCATTGGTTGGCGTTTGTGAATGGCCGTGATGGGTTAGTCGTTTGCATGTGTTTCTTCTTTTCTGTAGTTTCGTTTGCTCTCTGCTTTCCTCAATCTCTCACGGCTCCATGCTCTGTCTTTCTTTATTCTTGGTGCGGGTGTGTCTCTGATCCTCTGTTCGGGGCTGGTAGCTTCCCGGGTTTTCGGCGCAAACCCTTGCTATGGTGTACCTTCTCTCCAGAGTACTCAATCGCAAATTGGGTGTGTCTATAGAAACCCAGCCTACTCGGAGATGGTGGATGTCTCCTCCACAACGACCGTGCACTGGATGGCCCCTGAGCCTTACATCCTTGCCTCTTCTTTAGTCTATTTCATTCCAACCTGGGTCAGTCTGTGGATTTTTTCCTCTTCGTCGTCGTCTCAGACAAATGATTTTCCTACCTGTGGTGTCTGTTTGTGGTCTTGTTTGTGTTCTCTGACTTCTTTCTGGGAAACTGGCTTGTTTCTGCCGGTTTTTTCTGTTGTCGCATTCAATTTTGTTGCATTTTTCGCTGACATGATTTTTAGTAGGCTTCAGCTGACCGTGCCTCAGCGATAGCCTGAAGTGACCTGTAATTTTTGTCGGGTTAGCAGTCCGGCTCTGCAAAGTGAGATCTCTTAGACCAAGGACCACGACGACCCTCATGGCTTTCATCCATGTTGAGGACTTGCATGCCCCTATCCAATGTCCCTGAGAGGCCGCTATGAAGTCTGCATACCTCCTCTCTTGCTCCCGTTATTGTAGAACTCGTTATCTCCAAATAAGGCTGAGAGATGTTGGTGCGTAATGAGGTCTTCTCAGCAACTTTTCCAAATGCGGCCAGGCCATCTGGTAACGTTCCCGCGTTTGTGTGTTGCCAAGTGCTTTGGCATCTTGACCACTTGGGGCGCCCACCAGTGCATCTGACATGTAGGCCGCTCTCTTTCTGTGTTGTCCAGAGATTCCTCTGTCAGTCGCTCTTGCTCGTTGAGGAGCATGAAGAATCCTGATTGAATGTCATGAATTCCCAGTCCTCCCGTTGCTGGAATTGAATGGTGCGGCGTGAGAGAGTTGGGTTCTGGCCATTTCATTCTGCTTGTTTTCTCTTTGCCCATGTGCTCAATTTGATCTTCCTTGTCTCAGTACTCCCATCCTCCGGCCTCACAGTGTAGTGTTCCGCAAAGAATGAGACTCGAGACCGGTGTAAATTTCAAGCTCTTGTTATTAGTTTGCTGGAAATCCCTTCTGCAGCCAGGAGCCACCAGCACCTTTTTTAGATTAGAAGGCTCGCTCGCGGCTCGGCGGCCAATGACGGCTCTCTTGATTCTCCTGCCCGCTGGAGGCAGCCAATCCATACAGCTAGGTATTTTTATCCGACCAAGTCCACCATCGGGTAGTAGAACACCCAATCAGATTTTGAGTATTTTGTGGACCTAATGGGACACAGAAGATTGAGTTCAATAGAAGAAGCACAAACCAACAAGTACTCAGTGCTCAAATCCTTAACTGCAGACAAGATCAAGAAACGAGATTCATAGATAGTCTTTTAAGTGGTTTTTATGCCAAGAATGCAGAAAGAAGGTCTTAGGGGGTGTGCATACCCATCCCTGTCCTTTTGTTTTTTTTATTTTTCCTATATGTATCCCGCCCTACCATGTAGTGTAACGAATTATAAGATCTATTATGAACTAGTTTTTAACTTATACCTATTTCTTGTAAGCAATTGGACACAAATAAAATAAATTAAATAAATAAATAGTAAAACAAATAAGTAAATAAATAAATAAAATTTTAAAAAGTGAGATAGGAAGCTTCTAGCCCTCTTCAACTGTTGTGAGTTCATTAAAATGGGAGTTCTTTGAAACTGTTCTTCAGAGAATATTTGATGGACAATATATTTGATGGACAAAGAGCCCATATAGGTTCTCTAACAGGATCTCCCATCCATTGATTGTTTGTATTTATAACTATTTCTCTTTTCTTATCTTATCATGAATTTTAGCTTAACAGATTATGTTAAAGGAAGAGATTGATAAATTCCTCTGCATTTCTTTCCCCTCTCTCCTTCCACCAAATATCATTGGCTAATGGGAAAAAGAAATCCACTACGCTCTCTCGAGATGAGGTTGGGAAATATTGGTTTGACAGTTTTTTATCAAAACTTGCTCTGTTTTGGTACAAGTATATTATGCCAGTTTATTCAAAGAGGTCTGACATCTGCTGAGAGTTGGGGTCCTTCAAGTCATAGGTTTGGTGGCATTCTGGAATATTTTCTTTGAGCTTCTTGCCTTATTAAAGAATAAATTGCTACTTTAACATCAGAAGAGCTAAGGATGGCTAACTTGCCACAGAGGGAGATGAGATAAAGAACAATCTTTGTAGGATCTCTCAGTGCCATGGTTAGGTATAACATGAAAAGTTCCACCTCAAGTGAAGAGACTAACAGAGGTGCATTTTGTGAAGAGCAATGATAGAACTTTACAAAACTTTAAAGTAAAGTAAATAAAAAAATACTGAACTTTAATAACACATTTAGTTTCATAAATGTTCCAATGACTGTAGATATGCTATTCTGTACAACACCCAGAGAGGTATCGGAGATGCAAATATTTCCAAAAGAAGCTGATCTAGCTATTGATGATCAATGCGTGTATCTAATAGTTGTTTTTTTTACAAGCTCAATAAGAGTCATTTATACTCTGCAAAAATTTCCATCTCAAATACCTTTAAAAGTTTACAAAACACATGCTTTAATCAAAGAAAATTACAAAAACTGTCAACTTGTTAATATAAATTTAAATAGATTTAAACATTTTGTAAAACAAATATTTTATTGCTTCAGTTTATAATATTCTATAACAAACATTGAAAAATACAAATGTTTGGCAGCTCACATAATTCTTGTGTCTCTGCTAAGAAAAGGAAGCAGACAGAAAACTGCTTAATAATACGCAAAAGATTGAGCTGCATTACCATGCCAGAAACAAAATGTTTTGCCAGCTTGTGACTCTCACATTAAGCTACTTGTAGACCCTTTTGGGACGGGGTGTGACTCACTGTTTGAAAACACCTAGTTTTTTATGTTTTGCTAACACAACTTAAGGGTTGCATTCTTTTTTCCAATGTATCCTTCCAAGAGGGCTGTATTGCCAAAAATTTATTTATTTAAAAGAATTTATTGTAAAAACTTTATATAAAATAAGTAGATGTGTATTTTAGACTTTGACTTGGTAAATATGGAAGGAAGGAAGGGCGGAAGGAAGGAAGGAAGGAAGGAAGGAAGGAAGGAAGGAAGGAAGGAAGGAAGGAAGGAANGAAGGGCGGAAGGAAGGAAGGAAGGAAGGAAGGAAGGAAGGAAGGAAGGAAGGAAGGAAGGAAGGAAGGAAGGAAGGTTTTTTGCAATTTAAACCTAGAGTTCAGGATCAGTCTTAAACTGGTGCCTCACAAATATGTTGGACTGCAGTGCTCAACTTTTCAAAGCAATGATGAAAATTATGAAGGTTGTTGCCCACAACTGCTAGGGAACACGAGCATGGGTAGTTAAGTCTTCCCTACAACCTGGACTACAATTCCCATTATACTTAATATGTTTAATTGCAGAGATATGGGCATAATAGTATAGTAGCCCAATGTATTTGTAGAGCACCAGTCTGAGAAAGACTTATTTGGTTCAACATGCTTCTTTTTAGAGAAGCGCATCAGATGTCCCTGGGAAATCCCGAAGCAAGGTACATAAACAGTAGTTCCTTAACTTTCCCAAGATTGTGGAAGGTGACTGCACTTTGGGAAAATAAAGCACAACTAGGAGGTTTGTCTAAAATATGTGTTTGCAGTAGCTGCAGAGATGCAGGAAGATTGCAGGGATACAGCCCTCTGATTAACAGCTGCCAATCTATTAAATGTGATTGGAAGGGAGCGGGCAACAAATGGATGAAGGGAGAAAAGAGCTTTTGACTTGCTTACTGCCTGGCCAAATCATTCAGGCAGGTATGAACTCGGCCAGGTTACAGGATTCAGCCCTGCCATAAATGCCTGTCGATATCTCCTGAGGTATGGATGTTGCAAATGAACGTATTTGTTTCTGCTTTAGGGATTTTGCTATGCATAATAATGCAACTCTCATAATGAGAACTACAGGAATTTCATACATTTAAAGTTGTCCAATTAATTATCCAGGAACGTTTTAATAGGCTTTATCACTGTAATTTCATTCTGAAACAAATATTTCTTTTATTGGATCAAAGATTGGTTTATGATATTTTTATTCCCTGCTACTGTTTTCTTTGTGATGTGGCAGCCTCTTCTCATACGAAGGAAAAATCTCTTAGTTCATCTTCTCCCCACCATAGACCATTCCTACATTTCAAGTGAGAAAAGTACAATGATTAAAAAATAAAAGCAAATAAAATTATTTTTAAAATTATTTTTGCAAGTGACTTTGCAAAGCAACAGCTATGCCATGCCATCATGTAGCACTGTCCAATCATACATGCAAAGGACATTTTAATAATATACCAAGTGGCCATTCTATGTGGGACAAATCAAAATATCAAAACAGGGGAGCATATTTTACCTTAAGCATGTGTGTGGTGGGGATGTAATTCTGAAAACTGTGTGAATCATCTTCCCCCTCATCTGGAACATCTCTCAGAATCTTAGAAATGTCAAAAAAGATAAAATATGGTGGTGGAAGCCAGATTGTATCCCAAGAGACTTTGGGTCAGATTTCTACACAATTGCCAAGGCTATTTCATAGGATTGTTTGGGAAAAATGGAATGATTTCAGGCACACTTCCCTGAATAATTTGAAGGAAATATATGATACACATGTAAAATGTTTAAATGTAATAAAGCACTGAACAACAGCCCCCAGGATCAACTTTTTATAGATGGATGGATGGATGGATGAATATCCCAATATCTAGTACTGCATCTAGTGATGGTGAACTTCATAATATAATGACCCAATGGCTGCACACCTACTTAGACATCACATATACCTGTGTCAAAGCATTAATCTTGTTGCCCAGACAAGCCCTGTTTGATGCTTCAGAGGTACATGTACATGACTAGGATCAGATCTATGATTTATGTTTGCATTTATTATGTACATAATAATCCTATAAACCCTCAAGGGAGAGGAGCTGACCTGAAAAGATTTCTACAGTGTTCATCACACTGACTACAACTATGAACTCAATGTGTTTTTTAGTTTTTGTACTTTTTTTTTTTAAAATGCAGCCAATGACCAAATGTGTCTATGAAGTCACTGTTTCTAACAATAAACGAAGGGATGTTTTCAGTCTGTTCAGTTCTGTGAGCCTCTATTCAGTCAATGTATCCATTCTTATTACATTGCCTCTAATACTTAGTATGGCTTTCTGTCTTTTTGCTTTCTGTCACATAATTTGTATGATGTTCCTCACTATCTCTGTCCTACTTCAATGCAAATTTGATTAAATCAAATATGCTCATGCCAGTGATAGCAATCAATATTTATTACATATGCAGACTTCCATATTGCATTTAGGTATTAATACATTCAAAATTGGCACAGAGAACCATATTTGGGTTGGACCCAACTTATTTGGGTTAGACCCAGATTACATTCCTGGCACTTAGATTTTATTGAAGTCAGTAGGATAAATTAGTGAGGGATTAAACCCTACTGATTTCAATAAGTTCCAACTGATTATAGTACATTAGGGAGAGAATAATTTTATACCCAGTATACCTTTAATACAGACTTAAAATGAAAAGTATGTCTCTGCAAAACTCTATCATTCAAGTGTTCTTGTCAGATTGATTGTAGACAACTTAAAATTCAGAAGCACTTGGTGAATTGGCTGTATTACCATTCAGCCTTCAGAATATTATTTTGTTTCTAAAGGGGATTAAAACATTGGTGTTACCAACAGCTAAGGAGCATGCCTAGCATAAAACAAAAGCACTGTGCCAAAGCAGTAATTGGACATATTTATTTGTGATCCCCTGACCTTTCATGTATGATTCTGCAATAATCTCTTCTTTATAGTATTTCAAATAACTAATCTACATCTGTGCAATGAAAACATTGTTTATTAGGCTAATTTCTATTTGAAAAGGTATAGCAGAAATTACAAACCAGTCACAGAAGGTTGGGGAGTGGAGAAAAGTAATCTAGTTCCATCAGGCAGCCTAAATTGATGCTGATCATTAGCCATCTCATAATTCTACCTTGCACTGCTGGAGTAATAGAAAGGTGATGAAGGAAATTATCAAGAGACTTGTTAAAGTTTTCTTGAGAGCTCCTCTCTGGCTCTGGCTATTCTCAGCACAGAAAGCATATTGCAGGTAGGTAGTGCACTGCACTATAATCACACAACTACAGCAAGTCACTTTACAAAGGACCAGTTGTGTCCCGTAGGTGGAGTTCTTGAGTGTGATGGAATGCAAGAGCGCATAAATAATTGCTTTTTTTATGCAAGTAAGGCGAGTCCCCCATGCTCATTAAAACAAATTGAAGTTTTAAAACCTATATCACTTCAAAAAAATTAATTTACAGCTGTAGGGTTTAATGGCCCAGAGAACATTAAAATGATAAATCCAGAAAGGTGGTGTGATTAGAAAAGAATGCTTCTTTGGCTGCAACATGCAGTGCAGAGCAGGAATAGAACAGTGAGTTGTGATAGGTTAGTACTTTTGCTTCACCATTCAACTCATACAAAGCATGAACTATTGTGCTTGTGTTTATGTGTGTGTGTGTGTGTATATATACTGCATATCTGCCTTGCAAAATATATACACATAGAGAAATCCATTTCTTCAAAACTGTATAATATCAGTACATTGTTTATTGCCCAAGCATTAATCTATCTTTAAATTCATACACACATTCTTTTTCTCATAGTAAGTAGCATCACTATTACTAATACCAGATTTAGAGGGCCTGTTTCAAAAATGCAAATGCTAAACTTGGAATCTATCTGCTAGCTTCAGTTGATTGGTGGTGCAGTAATTTGTTTCATATGAAAAAATGAGACTGCAAATATTTATTTTTTGAAGAAGAAATCAGGTGATTTAAAAAAAAAAACTGACAAATTCCCAGTCAACATGGTTCCAACAAATCTGCTACCCACCAGATTTGACAGACTGAAATAAACAGTCAAAAAAGTGACATAGCAGTAACTAGTCAACATCATATCAATGTGGAAAGAACACTTCCAGATTATAACCATTGGATTCAATGAATATATCGAACAACAGCAGCACTCTTTAAAAAATTGTAATGAGAATAAATTAGCTTCCTGGAGGTCCTTGCCGTAAATCCAAAAGCTGTGATCCACCAAATAGAAGTAGATTAGCAAGATATTTGTCTTTACATTCTAAATAGTTCTATTCTGTGTCATCTTAATCCCTGATAAAATAAAATCCAAGCAATGACTAAATATGCAATACTGAGTATGTAGCTTTCTTCTGAAAGTTTTCTCTTTAGACTATACAACCATTCCCTAAGCCTCAAGTTGTGACTAATTGGTGACTCTTGCTAAACTGACAAAATTAAACCTTTCTCTTAGAGGAGTCTATGATGATTAGAAAAGCCAGACTGTCTCAATATTCACCTTCACTACCTTAATTTATCTGAAAGAGATTTCCAATGATCTATACCAGGGGTCGCCAACCTTTTGGACCTCAGGGACCACCAAACACATAATTTTAAATCCCAGGGACCACTAACTGGTTCTGTGGTGTGGCCTAATTTGTGGGTGTGGCTTGCATGGCTTGTTTGTAAATATTACAAATATTCATATAAATATTGAATTTTTTATTAAAAAAGAGCAACTTTTACCCAAAAGCAGGCAAAGCAGGCAGACAGATTGAGTTGCTCACAGAATCACAGATTCATTCAGAAATCTATCTGCCATTGGCTATCTGAGTCTGTCACATAAAATTTGCTTGCAAGCAAACTCACAAAATTAACTCACAACACACCATGTGTGTAAATATTTAATTTTTTTATTAAAAAAGAGCAACTTTTACCCAAAAGCAAGCAAAGCAGGCAGGCAGATTGAGTTGCTCACAGAATCATTCAGTGATCTATCTTATCTGCCATCGACTAGCTCAGTCTCTCCCATTTGCTTGCGTGAGTCTGCACTGATTAACAGAACCTTCAGTCCTAAGAGAGGTTCAGCTTTGCTTAAAAGCAGAGCCGAAGATCTAAAGATTAGCTAGAAAGCAAGAAATCCAACCATTTCCTAGCTAATCTAAATCTCCTGCACAGCAGAACAGAACATGGTCGTAAAAAAGAAAAATAGCAATTTAGCAGGCAAGTTTGCAGGGTAAGGAGTGAGTGGGCAGGGAGGGTTCCTGTGGGCCATGTGGGCGGCACAGCCTTGTGTTTCCATGCAGCCTGGATTAATTGCTTGGGGGGGTTGCTCTGGGGGTGAGATTTCTCTGCAGCCGACCAAAATTTTCTCATGGCCCACCAGTGGGCTGTGGCCTACCAGTTGGCCACCGCTGATCTATACTGTGGAAAAAGCTTGGTGCATGTGGGTCAGCTATTTCTGCAAAATAAAGGTGTTCCCTACCACCACCCAGACAATTTAGGAATCAATTACAATAATCAGGAGAAAGTCAAGTTTGTAGCTATTAAATATGCATTTAGAATGAATTATGCCAGAATAGAGAACACTAGGATAAGGTCCCCTGCTGCTCATCCACCTCCAAAGAATTTTTCGTCCTCCATGATAGCTGTCAAAATTACTTTTGCTATGAGACTATGCAAAATATGGTGTCTTAAAAGAGTGCAATCACATTTCCTTGCTGTAGGACCACTTATTTTAAAAGTAGTTGAAAAGAGCACTACAGTTTCCAAATTGATTTTGCTAGGCTTGATAGCTTTCTGACATTTCATGGGACTTTACAATGAGCGTAATACGATAGTCTCTTCTCTCATTGCTTTCTAATACAGTACATATGCTTATTTACATGGAATTATTGGAGCAAATTGTCAAATAACCAAAGAACTGGTGCAAATGGGAGTTATTCTACAGGATCCACAATTTCAAATTATTTGATTCTCTATTTATTTTTTAAAGATGTCCCCAATTGCTATAGAAACATAATAAACCAAAAGTGAACTAAATTTTCCAGGCTTAGGTTCGCACTCAGCAACTGAATTGCTCAAGGCCCGGTCCCACTGGCCGACAGACGCAAAATGTATGCATAAAGGACAAAGAGGATGAGCAAAATTTCGGGGGTGGCTCCCCTTGTCATCCGCTCCAAAAGTGGCCGAAAATTTGCATAAACGAACGGAAAAGAACGGAAAAGAACGGACGTGGTAGGATGTAGCGGGATGTAAACGGATGTCATAGGAAGCCGAGCCGGATGACAGCGATGGAAGCGGATGACACATTGAAGGGTTCCGGGGGAGAATTTTGAAGTCGGACGCATAGCGGAGGTGGCGGTACATAGCGGATGAAGCGAGTGCTCATGGACGTTCTATAGAAACAAAGGGCGATGTCGCACGGTGTATATCGGATGCAAAAGCATTCACGTGCAACATGCGGGGAGTATTGAATTGTGTCAGCTCTTACGGATATAAAAGGATGCAGCACGGCACGCAGTCAGCATACAGGGGAAAGACATGCTGCCACATTACATCTAGCAGGAACACCATGGTTCGTCAGTTCAGGCAAGAAGACGGAAGCCCATGCCTACTCGTTCAAGCCCTGTCACAACAGCATCCCACCCCCTGGCATTGACTGCTGAAGCTGCTGCTGCTGCATGCTGTGGATAGACCAGCCCCCAAGGGCCTCAAAAGCCCTGCCTGCCTGAAGGCGCCTGCTTGCTCAAGTTCCTGGTGAGCCGCTGCTGAAGCCCCTGGCCAGAGGAGGAAGAGGCAAGGGAAGCAGAAGGGAGAGAGGAAACAATACCATGTTTCAAGGAGCTGAGGATGATGGTGCGGAATGGCTGAGGGAAGAACGAGTACCTTGGAGAAAGGGCCACAGACTGATCGGGGACACCCAGAAAGAAGCAGCAGCTTGTAGAGACAAGGCAGAGGAAGGCATTTCTGGGTACACTGTAGAATACTCCTTGGGATGGTGGAAGCACACGCGTCATGATGGTATGGCAAGCTTACACCTTAAAAAATCTGGGCAGGCTGCTATCAAAGCTCACTGACCGGGGATGCTATATCATGCAAATGCAGTTTCCTGGAGGGTGAGATCCCCCACTGAGGAGCAGCCCCTCTGAGACCCCTCTCCCTCAGACAGCCCACAGACAGCCAGTCCTCTCCAGCCAGAGCCAGCTACTCTGTCCAGGCAGGTGTCTTCAGAGGCCCCACGGCAGAGACCCTCCTGGCAGCTGCACTCCCCATGCCGGCGGATTTGGAAGATTCCGATGGAGGATGACGCCCTGCTGTCACAAATGGGGGAAGAAGCCAGCAGCCACCAGAGGTCAACCCACCACCACCACCCGTCAGCTACCAGAGGATTGCAGGCAGAGAGACATAGTGGAGGGCCACGGACCACAGTGTGCTGTTGGAGATCAGGGACACAATGAAGACCAGCACAGAACTTCCTCTCAGCTGGTCCACAGCGACAACCATCCTCAGCACCGGAAGCCCTTCATCACCTACGTGAGCCAGCCTGAGGGACCTGCCCGAGGCCAGTACCAGTGATGAAGCAGAAGATCACAGCACTTCTGCCACAACCTCAAGGCCCAGCTGAAGCTGCTCCTACCCACTCCAGGTCTGCTCCTCCACCCCAGGTGTTATGTCAGCCCTTCCACAGCTTTCAACAGCCCCTCACTTACCAAAGGGTATGATACCAGGACTTCCCACAGCAGAAGCAGACCTTCCCAGTCCAGGCCCAGTTCATCGCACACACAGGACGCCACTCCTACCCAGATGCAGACCAGGCCAGCCCACTACACTCCTCCTTCCTCCACCCCACAGCCAAGCCATCAATGGACAATCTGTCATCAGTATTAGGCCTGACATCTCACAGTCCTTGATGAAGGGCCTCTGGATAGCTTCCTGAAACACCATCCCCTGTTGTACGCTCGGGCCAAGACACCCCAATGGTGCCTAGACCAGCACTCCAGCCACAGCCACTCGCACAGTCCTTCCCGCTTAACAGCTGAGACCAGGGACATGACTCAGAGTAGACTGAAAATAGTGTCAGAGACTGAGTTGTACTTGCTAAGTTTCATCTTTGCTAAGACACCTTTACTTGTTCATTTTGGTTATTTAATACATTCACAAATTTACCTAAGAAAGTTATAAAGGTTATCTTTGCTTAAGACACTTAAGATACTTTATTGGTCATTTTGCTTATTTAATAAAGTCATAAAGTTAATAAAGTTATAAAGGTTATCTTGATTAAGACACTTAGTCATTTACCTTAATAAAGTGTTGGTGAAAAACTTCAAAAAAATGGTTAAGCCTTTTGCATGCTTGTGGAATAGAAAAGATAGTTGTGGGATAGATAAAAACCTCCTGTGCAAGCATAGTGGGACTGTATGGTCCACCATCCAGCGATCCAGATGATTTTCTCCCCCTTTTTATAGAAAATATCGTTGTCCGCTAGGTGTCCTGTCTACATATTCTAGACATACTCCAGACATCCTAAAATATATGGAGATACATCCAGATACAAATGTTTTGTCCGTTTTAAATATCTATATATGAGTAACATATGCTTACATCCTTTCTACTTCCATTGCTACTAATGCTGTGTAGGACGTTCATGTACCTTTTGTTTCTCCTCTTCCAATTTTCAGCTGCAGCGGAATGTGAGTTGAGGGGATGGCCAGAGATTGGCAGAGAGGTACAGAGACAATTTAACGAACATGATAGACACGACCATAGAAAAGCGTTTGTTGCCGTCATATGTGCGGATTACATTGTACGCGGTGGAAAGTTCATCCTGTTCAACAAAGTTATTTGTTGCAGCTCAAAACTTCTTGCATGGATGAAATCTTAGTGGACGGGATGCCTCAGTGGATAGAGCGTATGAAACACCGTATGCAATGATTACACAACGGCCCATCTTAAGCGTTTTCCAACAGATGGCAAGCTTTTTTTAACGTTTTACATCCTCTTTGCATCCGTAAGTGCAGTGGGACTGGGCCTTTATCTGGGAGACAGCACTTGAAACTAGAATGAGTGGGTTCAAGGCAAAAACTGAATGTGAATTCATTTAAGTTTAAAGTTAATTGAAAATACATGTAGTTAATATGAGTACACTAATCTCCTGTCATACATTTAAATATGACTATGCAGTAGCAGGTACTTTTGCAGGACTCCAAAATCTTCATCTTTGGCTTTGGGGGCTGCAAAATATTTCAGTGAAACATGTATGAATTTGAGAAAAGCAGTTAACTGTACCCCTTTGGATTTAGAGAAAGCATACGATGGAATATATCGGGTTAGTATCAGTTACTGAATGCGGTTAGAGCAGTAAATGAAAGAAGTAGCAAGCATGGGAATAAATTGAATGCTTTGAAAAGGTTCAATATGGAGTTAGTAGTAAGACAATGATGTGTGATAACCCCTTAGCTTTTTAATGTATTTATGAATAACTATAAAAATGCTGTGATGAAATAGGGGATATGGATTAGGATTGCCATATTGCTGGCTAAGAACTCAAGTGAGTTGTGAATAGATTGCATGATGCAGTTAGCTTTGATCTGAAATGTAATGTATCAAAGACCAAAATAAGGTGTTTTAACAGGGACAATGGAGTGAATGATTTGAAATCATACAAAAGTGGCCCCAAAAGTTGATATAATAAATGTGTTTCTAGCATTTTCTTAATATTGGGAGAGCAGGAGCTAAATACACCTCTTGAGGAGCACATTCCATATCCTGAAAGCTATACAGAAGAATATTATTCTTATTTATTTGATTTATATGGCCACCCATCACAAATAGATGACTCTGCATGGCTAACAGTGTTAAAAATAGATAAAAGCATATACAGATAAAAATAGAACATACAGCATCAGGAGAAATCACAAAAACATCAATTAAAACAAGTAAAAAACTGTTGTATGGCCTATATCACACACAGAGACTCAAGCAGAGAACCAGGTCTTACAAGTCTTTATGAAAGGTCAGGCCAATTTGATCTCCAGAGGGTGATTCCAGAAGGCAAATATAATGCCTGAGGGTCAGTGAGAGTCCAGGAGGGAATGATTTTGCACATAATCAGATCCTAAACCAATTAGGGAAGCTTTAGAAATAAAATTCTTTATTGGCCAAGTGTGGTTGGACACACAAGGAATTTGTCTTGGTGCAAATGCTCTCAGTACACATAAAAGAAAAAATACATTCATCAAGAATCATAAGGTATGTAATACTTACGATAGTCATAGGGTACAATAAGCAATCAAATCATACTAGGAAACAGTCAATATAAATCATAAGGATACAAGCGACAGTTACAGTCATACAGTCACAAGTGAGAGGGGATGGGTGATAAGGAGTGATGAGAAGATTTAACAGTAATAGTAGTACAGACTTTGCAATAGTTGAACAGTGTTGAGGGAATTATTTAACAGTGATGGCTTTCCAGGAAAAACTGTACTTGTGTCTAGTTGTTCTGGTGTGCAGTACTCTATAGTGTCATTTTGAGGGAAGGAGTTGAAACAGTTTATGTCCAGGATGTGAGGGGTCTGTAAATATTTTTACAGCCCTCTTTTTGACTCATGCAGTATACAGGTCATCGATTGAAGGCAGGTGGGTGGTAATTGTTTTTTCTGCAGTCCTAATTATCCTTTGAAGTCTGTGTCTGTCCTGTTGGGTTACAGAACCAAACCAGACAGTTATAGAGGTGCAGATGATAGACTCAATAATTCCTCTGTAGAACTGGATCAGCAGCTCCTTGGGCAGTTTGAGCTTTCTGAGTTGGCGCAGAAGGAACATTCTTTGTTGTGCTTTTTGGATGACGTTTTTGATGTTAGGTATCCATTTTAGGTCATGTGATATAAAACCTAGAAATGTGAAGGTCTCTACTGTTGGTCAGTGAGAGCATCTGCTATTGGGTGGACTTGTACCAGGAGAGAATGATTTTGCACATAATCAGATCCTAAACCAATTAGGGAAGCTTTATTTCTGGATAGGCATCATATAATCCCTCTACATTATATTGTGCAGCAGCATATGCTTCGCACCAACTGAAATTTCCAGACATTTTCTGACAATGAACTTCATATAAAATCAGAACATAAGAGATGGTCATAAGTTATGGTACGCCTACCTTTGCTTCTTCCTTAAGTCCATTTCAGAACTCAACTGACCTGAATTAAACTTAAAACTGAGATATAAAGATACACATTTAGCAGCCTTCATTGTACATGCTTCTGAATTCATTACACAACTTTCTTCAAGAATGTTGAGATGGCACCTCTGAACTACAATTCCCCTTGCTGGCTAGGATTCCTGGGAGTACTTGTGCAAACACCTTTGGGGAATACCAGATTTGTGAAAGCTTTATTCATTTGAAGGCAGGACAGAAAAACTTTGAATCCTTCCAAAGATGGATGACTACCACATCTCCATATATCAAACTAACATGTCAAGGAAGATGCCTCAAGCTAATAGAGTTAATGTAGGCAAGCGTTAGCTTGCTTATCTTAAATGCAAACAAACATTAAATCATCTGATTTGCTGTGCCAAAACCAAAGCATTATATTGGCTGTTGATCTATTTTGGCTCTCACTGGAGCAACTTCATCGAGGTGTCCTGTAAAAAAAAATGCTGGACTAAATGAGTTGCTGTTATAAGACTAGGAGGGCTGCATGGAGATTCTCGATGCTTCTTATTGCCTCAGCAATTTAACACACACTGAGGCATATATTTCTCACAGATGACACTAATAGTAACAAGTGACACTAGAATAGGCTTCTGCTGTCAAGCTTGTCACCCATGTGGTCATCACTCAGTCGAGCTGAGGAGCCAGAAAAATTAAGAGCTCCTTTATGGTGCACAGTTGTGACAGAATAAGACACGGAAACTAATCTGAGATGGAGTAGATTCATCTTGGAGTGCTGCAAGTGGCTGCCACAAAGGCTTACCTTCATGGAGCCCCTCCCCCATCCAGATGGTTTTGTTGAGCACTCATAAATAGGAGCCATGAAGAAATAATGTAGGTCAGGGTACAAGGGAACTTAATATATATGTGAATCATACACATATTCTATTTAAATTGAATAAATAAAAGTTACGCCACTTCAATGGCAAAAACTCACTCCCAATTGTAAAAGGAACAAAAGGAATTACCTGGAATTTGAGTTAGTCCTAGCAAAATGATCTCAGGATGAAAGCGGCAAGTTCCCACAAACTCAGATAATAATAACCTGAGAAATCAAAGAAATTTGATATCTGATTAAGATCTTTTGCACTGCTACTGAAGTTTAGACTATAAAAGGCTCAAAACATGTTTTGCCTTGTTTGTAAATTCTCATTGTGACCTGTTTCTGCTTCCTTGCTCTAAAATTCCATTCATAATTCAAATTGTGATGATGGGTTTTTGTGACAATTTTGCACCTGCATGGCTCACAATTGTCAGATCTGGCGTCCACAGCTGTCAGCTACCCTTAGTCCATGAGAAAGAGTAATAGTTGTGATCTATTTCTTAATCAAGGGTGCCATGTAATTAATACGCAGTCTTAATTATCCTAAGAATATATAATCCTTGTAAAAAAATGTTTGCATTTCATTTCAATATTCATTCTAAACTTACAAATTGTACAAACACTATCAGCAGAAATATGTAGAATATTTCCAACACTGGGCTACAGAGATCACATAGGAATACCACTTGGAACTTAGAAAACATCAAAGGAATGACCCCCTGAATAATAGTGCCATTATCAATAAAAAAAATTCAAGGTTTTGGGTTTTTCTCAGTACTTATAAGCATGGTATAATCAGGGGTGGGATTCTACTGGTTCGCATCTATTCGCTAGAACCGGTTGTTAACTTTCTAAGCAGTTCAGAGAACTGGTTGTTAGAAGAAATCTCCTTTTGTTTTTTCCACTTTACTGGCCCAATTCTGTAAGGAAGGCAGGAAGGCAACATTGGTGTTGCTTACAGAAACTGCCTCTCTGTTAACCTTATTACATTCTCGGCAGGGCTAGGCTTCCTATCTCCGAAGTTTCTCTGGAGTTTTTTCCCCCTCCTTTGCTGGTACTTTGCTTGTGTGGAGCCAGAAATTGACATGTGTAGCCATTTCACTTGGAAATCTGACAGTTTGACTTTTTAAAGGGGAAGGATTGTTTTAAGCTTTTTACACTGCTGTTGGGAGGAAATACTCCCCCTGTTGGGATTAGTACTTTGAAGAAATAATTGAATAATGAAGCAGAGCTTCTGGAAAGAAGCTTTTAATTACAAGGAATGGAGATGAGTGGCATTCAGCAAGGCTTCTTGGCTAGCTAGAAAGATTGACATTCAAACATGAATTTACATACCCCTTTTGAGTTTTGGTCTAAAACTGGTTTTTGGTGACGTTTAAACCTGTGTTTATTGATGAGATAATTTTCCCTATTCAGCTTTGTTTGGAAGGAAAAAGGTTAATCTCTGTTCCTGAAAAGAAACTGGGTTGAGAAATCTAGCTAGTTCCTGTGTCTATTTGGTAATTGGTTTAACAAGCAACAGCTACTGCTGTGAATTTTTTTTCTCATGATCAAACTGTAATCAGCTTTGAAATAATCACTGTTATGCAAAATTAACATTCATCAATTCTCTTTCTTCCTATATAGATCTATTTAATCAAATCTACTGTCCCCCCTCTGATTCACCGGAACTACAAGCATTCAGAATTTCTATCTATGGGCATTCTTGTGTGGGAAATTTGGGAATTGTAGTTCCATCAGGTTACAACCACCATAAACCACAGCCATGAGCCAATTGGAATCAAGCAACATGGCAGTAGTGAGGCTATTTCAGATATCCCCCCCCCCCCCNTCAGATCCCCCCCCCCCCCACTCAGTTGTGTTCAATTATGGGAGACTGCTGGAACAAATCCCTGGAGTTTTCTTGGCAAAGTACTTTGGAAGTGATGTGCTATTGCCTCTTTCCTAGGGTTTCAAAAGGATGACTAGCCCAAGATAACCCAATGGGCTTTGTTCTACCCTAACCTAAGGATGGAATTAGAACTCGTAGTCTCCCAGTTTCTAGCCTCTAATTTCCACTAAAACAAAACTGCCTTTACAACGTGAAGAAATCAAAGAACCAACTGTTGTATTTTGCCTTAAGGAGGCTGTTAATTAATGGAGTAGCTTAACAGCACCCTACAAACAGAAATAATCTGAAACCTATCTTCTTCTACCACATCTAGTGTACTGGTAAAAAGGAAAATACTGTATAGAAGCTCAATTACTGTACAGAAGAATTGAACAAAAAAGATCACAGTATCCAAGATATGAGCAAAGATTTGGTCACTGAAGATTTGGTCACTGAACGAGAGCAAATATTCTGAAAGTTAATGTTAAATGGGCCCTAGAAAATATTGCTAACATGAAAACTGCAGGAGTTGATGAAGTTTCAATAGAAATGTTTGAGATGATGCTATTAAAGTGCTACTTGCACATTGGAAGCAACTAAAGAAGATAGCAGGGGCCAAAGGACTAGAAAAGATTAATTTGTATTCCAACCCACATACCTCAGAAGGGGAGGCAATGCTAAAGTTTTGAAACTATTGCATTTATATGAGTTCTAACTTCAACAATATGATGAAATGAGCTAAACCTATGTTCTAGTTGAGTTCCCCCTTTCTGGTTTTGCAGACCGGGGGGGGGGGGGGGGGGT
>BHFT01005252.1:34214-61785 GCA_004320025.1 Laticauda laticaudata
GGGGGGGGGGGGGGGGAGGATGCAATGCCAACTGAGCACAAATAGAGAAAGAGGAACTTGAAATAGTATTAATCTTCCTGACTAAATAATTCATAGAGATGTGAATTACTATAGCCATGAAATAAGAATATAACTATTTGGGAGAAAGACTGATCAGACAACACATTAACATGCAGTGACATCACACTAACAAATAGGCTGTGGGCTACCGCTTTTCAAGTTATAACATATGGCTATGAACGTTGGACCATAAAAAATGCTGAATGAAGAAAATTGGTGCCTTTGAATTGTGATGCTGGAGAATACCCTGCACTGTAATGAACAAATTATTTAGTGGTAGATGAGGTAAAACCATAATCATAGAAACCCTAATAATGAAACTAAAGCTTAGATGTTTTGGACATATAACTCAAAGGCAATAGTCAATGGAGAAAGACTCTGCTTTTTGGAAAAATCAGAACAATTGAAATAGAAAAGACCAAAGTTGGCAAGATGGTTAGCTAATGGTACAAACATAACCTTAGAAGAACTCAACAAAATTGCTACTGACAAACAATCCTGGAGAACCAGTATCTATCGAGTCATGAATGAACCACACTAAAGAAATCTTTGCTACCAGACTCATGTCCCTCTGCTTAAATTGCTATTATAGTTTCATTTAAAAGTTAAAACCAGCCATATTCCCTGCAGATACATTGAAGATGGTCTTAATGAAGCATTAGTTCAGCACCAAAGATATGCAAAAGTATTATCCTGTTGGAAGATCTGCTTTCCAATATTTTCAGTTATGCCACTAGCTGCATTCCCATCCTCTTGCTAGATGATTATCTATAAACCAGAAAATAAGCAGAAGAGGAATAATTATGAGAAAAAAAGCAATCCAACTGAAGATTGAGTACAGATTTGAGCTGAGAAATTGTAACAAGGTTTTAAAATTTAAAAAATTAACAAAACTTTGCTTTATTAATGTGGAACATATACACATTCTTGTCAAGCTTCTCCAAAAATATATCAGGAAATTAAAAAGAAATCAAGCAACGCAAAAGCATTGGGAAAAATGTAAAGTGACTCAGCTGCATAGAATTTTAGAAGAAACAGATGGTCTGAATTCAGACCAGGTCATTTTTAATTGCCTAGACAGGTTATTTTTGTTGGGACCGAGGAAGGAAATTTCTCACTTCCTGGTCCTTTTATATGCTGCCAGTAGCTTTTGATAATATTAGTGATGGTATGCTGCTAGGATGCCTGCAGAGTTTGTGGAGACACTGATCTTCAGTGATTCTGCTCCTCAGTAAATGATTCCAGTCTGTTAGGATGAGATAACAATATTTGACACTGTATGTATGTAGCTGCTCCACAGTGCTTGCTATTCCTCTTCGATATCAGGGGTGTCAAACTCACATCGTCATCAACATATCGGAGTTTTCCTTTCGTTAAACCAACCGTGGGCATGGCCAGCGCATGAGCATCCAGCCCATGGGGCAGGATTTTGATAGCCCTGCTCTATATCAAGCTGCTAGATGAGGTCTTCTGCTGATCTGAAGGGAGCTGTCATTAGGCTGATAATATTCAGCAGTATATTACATTACCTAGTCAAGTTTCAAAAGTTTTAATAGAATAACAGAGTTGGAAGGGACCTTGGGGGTCTTCTCGTCCAACTCCTTATTCAAGCAGGAAAAACCAAATCTTTTCAGACAAATTGTTGTCCAATCTCTTCTTAAAAACCTCCAGGTTGGAGTACCCACAACTTCATTATTTGGTCAGGAAATTTTATGCAATGAAGTTTGAACAAATGTCTGGAAGTCTGAAGAAGGCAAAATAAACTTTGATTAAACCTATCCAAGGTTCTGTTGCTATATAAAATTCAAATATGTTGAAATATTGATAATCACTCTGAATAGAATTATGTGCATTCCAAATGAACTGGTTCAAGAGCTGGGTATCCTTCTGGACTCATGACTATTGCTCAAACAACAGGCAGAGTCTGTGGCTGTGTTGGGGGGGGGGTATGCTATCCTTAACCCCATATGCTAGCTTTAATCCTATCTGGGCCAGGAGGCTTTAAAGAGGCCAAGCCATCTTTTTAGCACCATTTGGTTTGATTATTGTAATAGATGATATTTCACGAAGCGGCCCTTGCATAGTCCAAAAGCTGCAGCTGCTTTGGGATATGGTGACAGGAGTCCTGCTGAGTCAGTTTACAGAACTGCAAAATTGCAGTGCTAACATTATTGCATTACTTACCTGCAGATTTTTGGGCCCAGTTCAAAGTGCTGGCCATCACCTTTAAATCATTATGCTGTATAAACTAGCACTGCAATACTATGCTACCTTGTCAGCAATGAATTTGCCCATGAGTAGGGATGAATTATTGTTAAAAAATCTCCCCCATCCATCAAAGGTCAGAAATTTCTGATGGGTTCTACACTCTGGAACTCTTTTCCCTAGGTCTGTGCAACCACCTCCCTCATTTCAAAAAACCCGCCCAAACAGCCCACTTGTAAAGCGCCTTTTTAAACCCAAATTGATTCCTATTAACTTCCACTAGGTTTATAGTGTGTCTTTTGTAGCAATTCATATTTTCAATCTGTTGTGACCCACCCAGAGGCTTGACTATTTAGTTTTTAAAACCCATTCTCCAAAATAAAACCCAGATGTAATGCAATACTATGGCCACAAAAAGTGTGAAAATAATGGCTTTCCAATGGTATAGAAAGCAGAGAGATTCTGCTAAATCAATTTTAATAGAATAAGAGAGTTGGAAGGGACCTTGAGGGTCTTCTAGTCCAACTCCCTGTTCAAGCAGGACAAACTATACCTTTTCAGACAAATTGTTGTCCAATCTCTTCTTAAAAACCTCCAGTGTTAAGAGCACCCACAACTTTTGGAGGCAAGTCATTCCATTTATTAATTGTTCTGTCAGGAAATTTCTCCTTAGTTCTAAGTTGCTTCTCTCCTTGATTAGTTTCTACCCATTGCTTCTTGTCCTGCCTTCAGGTGCTTTGGAGAATAGCTTGACTCCCTCTTCTTTGTGGTAGCTCCTTAGATATTGGAACATTGCTATCATGTCACTCCTGGTCCTTCTTTTGGAATAAGCTAATTTTTTTCTCATATTCTTCTTTTCAACTGGAAACATATATCCAAATTATATTCAATACTAGTAAGTTCACCAATCTTAAGAGATGTTTTAAGAAGACTGAGATACCATACTTTGTTTCCTTTTCTATCCTATCTAAGTGGTGAATAATACACAATTATACTACAGCCACATTGACATTTTAAATGTAACAATAAAAATAATTAAAAATAACAATTCCATTTTAACATCTTTAAATGACCTTTTATAAAAGCTTAAAGTGGAAGCAAATTTCAATTCACACATTTCCTTAAAATACAGCAAAATAAACCACTTTCACTGGGTAACAGCAATGTATATTTAATAGGACATTAAAATCCTATTCAAGCCTGGGAAATAAATTGTAGCATAGAGCAGCAATGATGTCACATGGCTATGCCTATTCAGTTTCTATGAGACTTTCGATTTCAGAAAGTATCAGCAAAATAATTTTCTGCACTCCTTTTGGTCTGCCAGGCACTGCGGTTGCTGACCTACATTTATAAACACAACAAAGTAGAATTCCATTTGCTATTTTTGTTGTTCCACAACTTATTTGTCCCTTGCCTAGATTTAGATATGCAGCAAACAAAATCATGCCCCTATCCATCATCAGTAAAGTCAGGGTTGATTGGTTCCTCTCCCAAACTGAGCCATTTCAATGCAAGTATAATCAGATCTGCTGAAAATTGCCAGCAGAAATTCTATTGCTGCTGCTGTACTTTCTTCTGTGAAAAACAAGATTACTTCAAATTTAGCTGCTAAAAGATATTGTGCATAAAACAATATTGTCTAGTCCAGGGGCCCCCAACCACTGGGCTCCGGACCGGTACCGGTCCATGGATCATTTTGTACCGGGCCGCAAAGAATGAATAATTGTGATTAAAATAAATATAAAAATATGTTTTTAGTAAAGAAATAGTAAAGAAGCCCTTTACTATTGGGGAAGAATTGATTTTGCCGGTCCTTGAAAAAGTGTTTCTGCGTGAAACTGGTCCCTGGTACAAAAAAGGTTGGGGTCCATTGGTCTAGTCTACAAAGTTTTTTTAGTCTAAATATACAGCACCTCTCTCTCTCTCTCTCTGTGTGTGTGTGTTTGGCTTTGTTCTGGACTTCTCTTCCTATTGCTTTCTTGAGAAATGTGGTCTCCCTCCAGTGGCAAAAAATGGTTCTAATTACATTTCAGTCTGTAAATCAAAGACATTATCAGACTTATCCTCAACAGCTAAAAATAGATTCATTGTGCCCTGATGGGGATGACAAGTCCAGCACTTCGTACTGTACTTGCCAATCATCTTCACTGATAATCTGTTATATATCCATCATACAGAGTTCAGATTTTTTTCTTCAATGCCAGAGCAAATGTCTCTCAAAACAAAGAATCAACATTCTAGCAGTTGTTTGCAACTGAAAACAACTGAAATTTGACTGAAATGTGACTGAAATTTAATAGACAGATAAGGAGTAATGTTATCGTAAGCAAATAGTAAAAATAAAAAAAAATGGATAAAACAGCCCCATTCATTATGAAGGGAATGCAGAAATGATGTCAAGACAGAAAACTCATGGTTCAATTTGATCCTTGTCTTCTGAGAGGAATCACTGTGTCTGGTAGTAAATAGCCATATAGCTAATCTAGGCAAGTGAAATCAAATATGGTCAAATATCTCGTGAAGTTTTTGTTTGTTGAAAAACAATTCTTGAAATTGTTGAAAAACAACTGATTTATTCAGAATCCTCACTGAATGGTAATTAAAATAAACTTGAACTTGAAAATAAGGTGAATTTTTAATTTGTTTTGAGATACTATTGTGAAAACAATCTAAAAATAAAGAGTGCTCAAGTTCATGAAAAAAAGTTTTTATTGGAAATGGCTAAAATATAACAGCAACATTGTAGCAACCTATAAGGGAAAAATACTTGATTTTAGCATCTGATTTAATTTTCAGATATTTAAACTATATCACATTTATTATCAGCACAATAACATAAATGCTAATTCTGCTCTGCTAATCTTTTAAATTTTATTATCATAAGGATATATACTTGTTGACATTGAGTCACCTTCATAATTCTTTAGCATAGTGTTGCTTTAGTCAAACTTCTGAATGCAAGATACAATGAGGCATAGTGTTGTAACACCAATAACATTCTTTCTGTGTAGAGACAGTTGAAAAATCATACTAAATGCCATGTTATGCTTGGAACTTTCAAAATTTTTGACAATTATGTCATCTTGTAAGAGTTTAAGATATATATTTCAGTTGATCTAAAGTTTATTGCAGAGTGTACACCTCATTCTTGGTTTCTACATAAAAGAAAGATATGTCTGAGACTCTTGATGACTGTAATCCCAGAGTTTTCTTGGTAAGGGTTTGCAATTACTTTAAAATTTCACAGTCCAGCCAACGGTCTTAGAATCTCCTGGTAATTCTTTTACCCAAATATTAATCAGACAAGGGTCAGCAAGGTGTTGTCCTTTTCTAAGGTACATATTAACTATTAATGAAAGTTGACTTGTGTCTGTGCTCCAAGCAAGTATTGGATCAAATGTAATTTTACGATTTCTTAAAAGTTTCTTAGAGTTGCAATGGCATGGTTTTGGATTGCCTAAAACTTTAATGGGTTGCAAACTGCCAGTTCATTCAAAATGATACATCTATGGATACTTTAAAAAGTCTTAATGGTTATATCTTTAAATAGGGAAGTCCAGGGTGAATTTGTATATGCTTATTCTGCAGTTCATACCTTTGAATTCAGTACTTGTAGCTAACTTTGGCTCTTTTGCCATCTACTAAAGACATCTTCCAGTTATCTATAAATGTATATCAAAGCTGGCTCTCTGAATGGCTAGGTTGACACAATGTACCTAAGTCACATTTTGTTTTTAACCTTTTAAAGTTAGGCCTAGTCATCCTGTTTACACAATGTTAATCTTTACAATCTAATTCACAAATCCCAGCAATTGGTTTTACACATTGTGCTAAGCTAAAATCACACTAAATAAATTAGAGAATAGTATGCTGTATAAACTTCTACAAGGAGAGATTTTGAGGAGAGATTTCAGTGAAGATAGACTGTTTGGAGATGTAGAATTTCCAAGCCTACTTACCAGCTACATTTGTAACAATTGTTTTCAGTGTGCCAAATGGAACAGTAAGGTTATTTTCTACATGAAAGTTCTTCTTTTTGATAACATCGGATGGTGATAAACAAAAACATTGTAAAAAAAAAACCCCAACTCTTATCTTTTTAGCCCTGTAATATTGTTCGTTCTTCTCTGAAAAGTAGCCTGAGTAACCTTTAGCTGATAGTAGCCAACTAAACAATGGACTTCCAGAGATTAAATCTATTTACCTTAGCCCAAACTTTGCATCTGCAGGCATTACCATTGGAGGCACTTAGTTTAATTTGGTGCTCCCTTCAGGTTGTTTCCAACCTGGTTGACTATCTTTGGTCACGATTCTGTGCAGACTTAACTGAAAGTTAAGGACCACCAAAGCAAAAATTATGGTATTATTCTCTTCACCTCCTCTCCAGTTCACTCGAGAGTATATTAAACAAACATCAAACCACAGTTCCTCAGTTTGGTGCCTCTTCAGCTTCAGGAGCTGGGTGAATTCCCAAGGCTCACTTCACCCTTTCTTGAAACCATCCAGTGGACCAACAGGTGTAGCTTACCTTATGTACGCCATCCTGAGAAACGGGTTTAAGTTATTATCCTAAACAAGGGATCTCTAATGGGAGGAGGTCGAAATCAATTTTACCAGATACTCTGACCTTTCCACGGCAGTGCGAGGCGATTGTTCAGTTTATGGTAAGTAAACTCGAAGAAATGGGCTGAAGCTCTTTTTTTTTTTTTAACATTATAAAATAGCAACGGCATCGCATCTTTTTTATTTCGGCTCCCCTTTCAAGTCACTACCACCGAACGCTTGTGTGGCGAGACACAAGCAGGCTGCTAAAATAATGGCTTCCGCGTACACCCACCAAGGATACAATTACATAAACAAATAGGCGGACCAAAACACCCATTTCTTTCCCAAATTGGTTCGGTTGCGGCTGCTACACGTTTTGCCTTGAAAAGATATTGCAGAAAAAGCATGTCTGCGCCTTCTCTCAATTCCCAGCCTGGGGTTTTTGTTTTGCTTTTCTCTTGCAAAGCGGCCGGGAACGACCTGCGATTCTTACTCCCTTCTCTGTGGAGATCGAGCTAACACACAAGATGGACGGAGCAGGCAAAGCCACTCGAAGCAGCGCTTCACCGCCTAGCCGGGGGAAAAAAAANGGGGGAAAAAAAAAAAAAAAAAAAGCTTCGGCACCCGCTCTCACGCGACGAGACAAGGCTTGAGAGAAAAGGCGGGGCTCGCTAACTGCCCCCGTCGCCCCATTGGCTCGCCTTTAATCATCTTTGCATGTCTCGGAGCCTTCTTTTATGCGCTCGGCTTTGCCACGTGATCGGAGAGGTGGTTGGGACTTCCTGTTTGAGGTCAGGGAGGGGAGGGAGAGGGAATTCTCGCCTCTCTCTCTCTCTCTCTCTCTCTCCCTTCCTCTCTCTCTCTCTCTCTCTCTTTCTCCTTGCTCCCTCCCCCTCGCCCCGTTGTGGTCTCGCGCTGGCTGCCTGGCGGGGCTCTTGTCAGTTAGTAACAAAATGGCTGCGGTGGCAGCAGCTCTGCTCCTGAAGCGAAGGACACAAGCGGCGGAGGCGACGGCGGCTGTTGCTGCTGCTGCTGCTGCTAGTACTACTGCAAGGAGGAGCGGAGGGCCGGGTCGGCGGCATCACTGAACCCAGCGGCGTTGCTTGTCCTGCCAGCGGCCCAACCCCTTTCCCCTTACAAGCGAAAAGCTCGGTCCGAGAAGCCGTCCCTGCGGCTGCCGCCTCCAGAAATCCCTCTGCTTCCCCCAGAGAATCTCTTCGTCAATCGCTGGGGAGGGACAGGAGAGCGAGCGGCTGCTGCTGCTGCTGCTGCTGCTGCTGCTGTGGATTCTGCTCTTGACTGGGTGGATCCCGCGGGGGACAGGAAAACGACTGACGGACCTCCTTGCGAGAAACTCAGTTGCGGGATCGCCCCGGGTTTTGCGGATCCTGTCTTTGTGAGAAAGAGACTGGATTTTGCCGCCTTCTCTGGATCCACCTATGTTTGGCTTGTCTGGGTGGATCCGTATGAAAGACAGTGGTGGGCTCCCTACTCACCACGAAGCCTATTTTCTGGATCCTTTTTAGGATTCCGGTACACGAGAGAGACTGCTGGAGCTCCTTTCCTTGGATCCACGTCTGAAAAGCACTGCTGGTGGATTTCCCTGGCATTTGTGGATCCTTGCTTGGATTCTTCTCTCCCTTGGATCTTCCTGAAAGAAACTGTTAAGACCTTTTTTTTTTTCTGCTTGTGTTCTACGTCTCGCTTTCCTTTAAAAAAAAAAAAAAAAAAACTTTAAACTGGTTACTGAATCTCTGTCTCAGAGTCCTTCTGACTGTTTTTTTTTTTTTTGTTTTCTGAACTAATCTTTTAAACTTTTGAATGGGTTCGATATTATCCATTTTATTTTGCACTTTTGAAAACAAAATATTCAAATGCTCCTCCGTGTAAACTGAGAATCTACCAACACCTTATTAAAAACCGTATCCTGAACAACTACAAAGTATACAGATTTCACGCTCATCCTGACAGTATATTTTTGCTGCAACCATCTATGTTTAATTTTCAAAACAAAATTCTCTGCAGAATTTAACTGAGAACTCATAATTGTGAGTTTTGCTTCATTGAAGAAAAGAATAATTCTTGTTTTGGAATTGGACCTGCTTCTGCTGCACTTATCTTCTGGGCTGGAAATAAAACTGGAGCATACAGCTCTTTTCCTGTTGGTTTCTTGTCTGATTTTCCCAACCCCCTTCCTCCTCTTTTGTGGCAGAATATTTTTGGTGGTTTTTGTTTTTCATTTTAATTTGGAACAAGCATAGATATTGGGAAAAAAAAAACAGACTTTGGCCGTGAGAGATTTTTTTCATATTCAACGTGAAAAATACGGGTATTTTTTGTAAGAAAAAGCATTAAAAGAAAGGAGCACGGTAGTGAAACTCCCAGGCGCCGGACAAAATATTCATTTGTTCTTTTTCAAGGAGACCCAGTCGAAAGCTGCCAAAGAGCCCCAGAAGGAAACGAAGCAAGGTAAGAGAAGGACCATTCACATTTTTAATGTGGAGGCAGAAAAGTTAGATGGAAAAAAGACCTCTTACGAAGTTAAGCGCCTGCAGTTCCCTATGAAGTAGCTCTTGATCCAGGACTATGTAACTGTAATCTGTTTTTTAATCGTGTAACTATCAAAATGAAAAATTAACAAATCTCCCACTCAAGCTAATGTGTTCGCAAGCTAAACGTATCCCCAATTGACAGCTTCAGATACTTTAAAAACTTCAATATTTCTCATATTCCTTGTTGCTACTGAAAACTCCAAATGCCTCATTTATAAAAAATGGAAGAAAATGGAAATAATGAGAAATGATTTCTTGAATTATTAGGGTTTGCATGCTGTTGTCATGTGGTGTGCTGTTTGGAAAATAGTGATAATTAATCTTTGCAATTTCAGTGTATTGCTACATTAGAGAAGCTGATTGAATGTAACCAAGTGGTCAAAACTTGAACTTCATCTATGATTAGTTGGGCATTTAATAATGATAGTTGCAATTCTGTGTAGACTTATTTGAATTAAGTTCCATTGTGTTTAGTAAGACTTATCAATTGGTATGTGCAAAGGATGGCTTGTCCCCCTTCCCAAGTAGTTTTTCTGATGTCTCCATTTCTTTGCTGGAGTATTCTTAATGCTAGATTTTTTTCCCTTTTCATGGTATTTTTCATTCAATGTAACAAATGATTAAGGATAAACACGGAGATAGAATGACAATTTGCATATAATTTTACTATGGAACTTTGCTGAAAGTGTACCCAAATTCCTTAGGTTATTTAAATAAAAAACTGGGGTCTCGAGAAACATAGTTCATGCATAGAAGAGTATTATACTTTTAATATTATAAAGGTGACTAAGGCTGATTTAAAATTATTAATGATTTTGTCATTTTATAAACAATGCTAAAGAAGGCTTCGATTACTTAAAAGTCTGCATGTGGAACAGTAAACAAAATAACATCTCTAGTACTCTAAACAAATGTTTTTAATATCAGTAGATTCCTAACATATAAACCTAGATTGTGAGAAATACCTACATATGAAATAAAGCATCTATAATAATTATTGAAATGTTTTTTAAATCTGATAATTTGTTTCATTATTTCTGTATAATTGAGGTTTTGCTGTTTTGTCCATAATGTAATTATTTTCATCAGAAATTAGAAAAATGAACAGTTTTACACAGGAAAAATTCAAGACTTAATATAACTTGTTATAGGAATTTCTGATTATCATCCGATTTGAGGGTCTCTTTAGGTTCTGTTTCAACTGTATATTCTCAACTTTGATCAAATTCCTCAGAAATATTTAAATTTCATTCATAGATACAAACATGTTTTATTGCTATTATTATCTTTTAAATTTTAGATTTAAATTTTCAACACAAGGGTATTAGTAACCCTTCAATTAACAAAATATTTTATCCTAAGTAACTTTTGAAAAAAGGCTATTGTCTTTTTAAAATTAAAGTATTTTATTTCTTTCCAATGTAATTATAATTATTGATACATTTTGGTTAATTTTTTAGCATGTTTGTAAGATAACATGCTTTCCATTTTTAATTACTGTGTTAAGTAGACTATGAAATGATTCTGTTGCAGTCTTAATTTTTAGTTTTGAAATGATTCTGTTGCAATCTTAATTTTAATGCAAATAAATTTTTACTGATCAAGAATTAAATGGACTTAATGATAGGGTTCGAATGTAGCCCTTTTAATGAAATATAGAGGACAGAAAAGCATTATGCTTTCCCTTATTGATTTTTCATATTTCCTGAAAAAAATTGTCAAGCTGAGAGTGACTGACCAGAGCAAAAAAATAGTGGGTTTATAATAGATATAACTCAATGAACATGTCAATGCATTGCGCAGCAGCTGTGAAAAAAATGTGAATTCCATGCTGGAGATCATTACAAAGGAGCCACAAATACTATTCTGTAATGTTTTAATGTAAATATATAATGTGACCATATTTGAAATACTATACATGCAGCCAACAACTGTATACTAAAAAGCATTTTATCAAGCAGAAAATGGTAACCATAATTATTAGACAATTCCATAATTTTCACATGTAAATTATTGTTTAGTGCTTTTTAATCGAGAAAATGCAAAGTAACTGGGCAAAATAGCAGTATATAAACTGTACATGGTATACAAAGAAATTGAAGTTTTTCTTTTTCAAAATACAAGAATCAAAGGTTGTCAAATGTGTTGAATGGTGGAAATGCTTCTTCACACATATAGATTCTGAAACATGGTATCACAACATGCAGCTATAACCAGCAACTTTGATAATTTTAAAAGGGCTTATATACATTCATGCAGAAGAAAATTGCTAGTAAATGAGGCTATATACTACCTTCAGGATCAGAGATAGCATGCTTTATCAGTTACTGAGAAACATCAGCAGAGGAAGATGTTATTCCTTTTTTGTGGGATTTCCATAGTCATTTTGTTGGCCATTATAGAAATAAATATTGGACTAAGTAGGCCGATGGTTGGATTCAGTTAGGTTCTGGTGTCAACAAGCAGTCTGCAAAACACTTTAAAACAATTAAAATATCCCAAATGTAAGTTATCCTCACAATATGAATGAATGTTGGAGGTCCGATATTGATAAAAAATACGATGTCAATTCTAGTCTCTTTATTAGTTAAGCAGGCACAGATTCATGAAGGGTATTTGTATTCTTAAATCATAAGCTCTAAAACTATATATACTATTTCTCTTGTGATTCAGTAGTCATGCCTTTGTAAAATTCATCACAGTTCTTGGATAGATAAGCTGGTAAAAGAAAAGTGAACAATGCACACTTTATGGTGAGAAATTCTACTTTGAACCTCACACTTTTATAAATATGTACTAATAAGATAAATATTCTATATTTTGAAATTCTGTCCTTGTAACAGATTTTTTTATTGGGTGAAAGAGATCCTTTCACATAATAATCACTATTATCCCCATTGAAAGCAATAATTTAATCTTTAATCTGCAATTGTAGCTAATGTACCATTTTGCAACAGTGATTAACATTGTTGGGCAGACAAATAGTAGGGCATTAGTTAAACTTTTCCACTATTTTGCTTATTTAAATCTTACATCAGTATTCAGTATATCATAAATTGAAGGATCACATGGTAAGTATTGGAGTATCATGTCTAACAACAGGTTTTTTGGGTGTGGTGTCTTTGGATGTGTTTCAGAGATACAGTATTTTAGCCAGATGTGAAAAAGGGCAAAAAGGAATACTCACTGTAGCAAAGTGCATATAAATATTTTTCCTTCTGCCTTAAAGATCCAAATGAATTTCTATCAATGGAGAATTCACTTTTATTTACAAGGATGATTGTTTCCTTAATGATAGCAAGCTATAGGAATACAGTTACTAAAGCATCAATGTAGATATAATTTAGAACTCAGCATCTTAATAGAATAAAAAAACCAAGGCCATTGAGAAGGAAGAATGAATAATACCTAAAATTACATTTAGTTGTTCTCTGCAGCTGGTCTTGTTGAGATAAATATGCACTTTTCCCAATACTGACATCTGGCTGCTTTCCAAAACAAGCTGGAGGAGGAGAAGGTCAGGGTGGGGCAGCCTTTTCCTTCAGCAAAAGCGGATTTCAGATGGAAAGAATTGCTAAGAAAATCTGTGTGAGACCACTTGCAGACCTAATGCTAAGAAATAAGGATAAATGCTAATTTCTTTGCCTTTCAAATCTATCACTATCCTAGTTGATATCATTACTTCATATAAAGCAGTATTAAATTTAATATGTTTTTTGTGAAGCCAGAAATACATTATGAACTATAAAATTGTTTTGGCTGCTGCTTAGCATTTTTATTCCTTGTTTTGCAGGATGTTACCTTTGTGATGCATCATCAAACTCTTGTTAAAAACTAAAATCCATATTACAAGATAATGTCATACTTGAAACCTTTTCCCCCCTGGTGTTGAAGCTGTAGAAAAGAACTGATCATTCTATTTTAGTACTATGGATGAATGATAACAAACATCTTAAGTACCTGATGATGATGATGATGCAGTCTACCCAATTTATATCAGCTGATACCTTTTGGTGATAATGTCTAGAGCTTTGCAGTAACTATAAAGGTATTAGCTGGGTCAGAACTGGAAGACTCAAATATTTTGTTGAATTGTAATATGCTCTGGATGTAACAAACTGATTTACCAAATTAGTTTTCTATGATGCATGACTTTTGCATTTATGCATAAATATAGCAAGTTGTAAAGAAAGATAAATCACCATATAAAACATTCTAAATTGGACTGTTCATTGATTTCAGTGGAACTTGCTTTAAACTATGTGTACTAAAAGCTGGGATTTAGAGAGCCACAAAACACTACTGCTGACAAACAGAGAGCGCAGATTTTTATATTTCTTCATTCCTCTCTAGTTGTGTCTATTTGGAGCAGTGCTTGAATTTTGTTTGTGTCATTTGATTGGATGACACTGAGAAACTAAAAAAAACAACACTCTTGGGCATTTGGCATGTTGTATAGTTCTTTAAATTTTGGTCAACATTTTGAATTAAAACAATATTTTCAACTATGAAATTCCAAATACAAAGGTATTTAAGTAAGTTTCTGTTCTGTAGTCATATTGTAATCCATTTTATTTGCATGAGTGTTATCTGTTTTCATCTTCTCAATAAAAGCTATTGGGAAAGTCATCAGATATTACTGTGTAACAAGTCATTTTTGTGTTTTTATTTCTCTGCAATCTAAAAGGTTAACCTTGAATACCCAGGTGGGTGTGGCTTTGTACCAAAAGAAAGGATTCAAAGTGAGGGAAATAAACTTTAGCCTTTGACTCATAAATAGTCTGCGGCATATAGGCCGTTACCAGAACTTCTCTTGTTATATTTTACAGCTGTGGAGAGCTTAGGAGTGAAAGCAGAATCTGCTATAGAAGTAATGTTTTATGGCTGGCTGCCCAGATTGTCTAGCTTTGTACACAGCTCTGTGGTTTGTCTTTGGGAGGGCTAGAAAGGTGAAATGTGTTCTTAGTAAACATTTTTTTTGGAAATATTGTTTTGTCATTTAATTTTTAAATAAACTGTACATAATCATAACACACAACTAACACATTCTAGGTCAAGTTTTTTTGCATGTTTTTAATATGTTTTAATAATATTTACATTATTAGATTGCTTCTGCTTTTTATTCAAGTTGAAAACATTTTTCAAGAATGAGCCTAAAAATAAGTTTAGCTTTTTTTCCCCAAAATAAATTGATTTCCTTGGAGTTGCCATAAATATAAAGCTATTATTAGTACCTTGACATAAAAATATAATTAAACATACAGCACTGTAAGTCCGTTCTCAAGTCCTCTCACTACTGTGGTATATTATAGACAAGGAGAATCATTTACATGCTTTCTTATAGCAGCATTGGTAATATTTTGTTACTAAAAGCTTATTAATTCCTTTTTTTTGTTTCTTGACCTTGTTATTTTATCTTAAGTTAGGGTGTTTTTCTGATTCAGTTTTTATTTTGTTTAATTTTTGAAAGGATCTCCAGGGTTTTTTAAAGTTAAAAAGTTAAACTGTTTGTAATTAATAGCAAAGATAAATTATTTAATATTTAATCTTGGATTCAATTTCTTTATATATCTGACACTTGTGTTTTGAAACTCTAGGCAAAGTAACTAGAGATTTGTTCGAAGAATATCCTGTATGGGAAGGATTGTAGGCAAATGAAAGATTCAACCCAGTAGCGGATTTGCTTTACTGCTCTTTGCAATGTCACTTAGCTTGTCAAAAGGTATGGAAAGAATATCTGCCATCTGTGAAATTGGAGGAACAAATAGTATGTTGTTTTACACTTGAGGAAGAGCTGAAAGAACTAATAAGCTTTTTCACCTTGTTAAAAAATATGTGCTCACTTTGAAAGTTGTGGATAATATAAATTGCTATTAGTTCAACTTCAAAAATACAATTACAGATGTATAAAAAGTATTGTCCATTATTGTATTTTGGCTGTTCCGTGTAGTTGACATACCCTATTCTTACCAGTTTTCAGTGTTTGGTTATTATTATTTCCATACTTTCAAGTCAGTCTTAACTCCTGGCAACTGTTTGTACTAGTACCTGAAGTTTTTCTTGAAAGATTTCAGAAGTGGTTTACTATCACTTCCTAAGGCTGAGAGGAGGTAAGACTGGCCCAAGAACACCTAGCTGACCTTGTACCTAAGGTAGGACGAGAACTGAGGCTCCCACTTATGTAGCTTTGTGCCTACATCACTGTACCAAACTGCTCTCCCACCTGATTTTTAGAGGTGGAAAATTAATTTAAAACAACTACTCAAAGCACAGTTTCTGTATTAAATCTGTAAGAATAGTATGAAATGTGAAAACAACTTAATTGTCTAAGTTTTATTTCAGTTTCGTTAATTTGTTTATATTGTATCTTGTTAACTGACTGGTTTGAGCAAAATAAGGAAGAAAGCAATAATAGAGATTTACTTCCCTTGCTGTAAAATATTATTGTAACAGTATTGGTTGAAATATTTTAAATGATAATATTTCATAAAAATTCAGGATTAGTTCATAGTTGTTCAGAAATTGATTTTCAACTGGAAAAATTATAGCTTTCTTTTATTATCTTAAAGGGTTTAGTTTATGCTTTGGAAAAAAATTATTTATTGATGCACACAAGCATTTCTGTACTCACATTACAGTTTTAAAGGTAGTGTTGAACGAAAAATTATTTAAATGTCATTGAGTAATGTTTATGCTTGTGAGATAACAAATGGCTATAGGAGCCATGGTGGCTCAGTGTTTGTAATACAGTATTGCAAGCTAACTCAGCCCACAGCCAGGAGTTTGATCTTGATGGGTTCAGCCTTCCATCCTTCTGAGGTCAGTAAAATGTTATTGTTGGAGGCAATATGCTGACATTTAGTCTAAGTGCTGTTGGTATAGTTGGTATTAATACATTTCCAAAATAGTGCTACTTTGGAATTAATATTTAAGTACCACTAGAAAATAACGCCTACATATAGGTTTAGAATAGTTTGAATATTTTTCTGACAATTTTTATAGCTTTTTTTGTACCTTTTCCATTATTCCTTTTAAAAAATAAAGAGAATACATTCTTCTATTTTTTGTACCTTTGTGAAGTATATTATTTTAACTTTCTTGTAAATTTCTTGTATTTATGAAGTATATTTATGAAGTAAATTTATGAAGTATATTACACACTGTATTAATTTCTCCATTTAATGCCTGCAACTGCCTGCTACATAAATGTCATTGTCTTTTCAAAATGCATAAACGGAGATCATGCTAACTGGAATTAGGCCATGTGAAAGTGATTCCTTACTCTCTCCAAAAGGCACTTGTACTTGATCAGAGCTTTTGGGGTTTGATAGGTAGGTCTGCTTCGTGAAATTGAATATCCTTCTGGTAGTTTGAACTGAATATTTTTTCTGAGGAAAGCAGCATGATTCACTGAATGTTATCTCACATCAGCCTACTTGAATTTTGCTTGTAACCCTTTCCAGCCCAGTCCCATCCAGTTATGCTGAGGTGACAATTTCCAGAATTCTCAGCTACCTCATTAGTATAAGTGCACATAACTTGATAAAGTAATCCACCATACTGATTATACTTCATACTGAAAAATGTGAGAAACATGTCCCTAAAGGAGGTGTTTCCTGACCTTGAAATGATACCAATTTATAAATTATACCAGTATGTTTTTAAATAATTATTCTTCTAAAAACAGAAAACATCTTTTTTTTTTAATATACTGCAGATGCAAACAAATATTAATATGATTGCAGAGCAGGTGCCACATTATGAATTGTTTTGTTTCAAACAAAGTAATTTATTGAAGAGAGAACTACTGTTTTATTTGATTGTGGGGGGAATGGTTTTTGCTTGGTACATTTGCTTTGCACTTATTCGTTACTAATAAAAAAGAGCATGTTATGGATCAAACATTTAAGAAGCTGGATTTATAGTAGTATTTCTTTGTAATTCAGCTTTGTTATTGAGTCTCCAAGAACTGCATGATTTTTATTCAAACAGGAAGCATTTTGCCTTATTGTGATCCTCAAGTGAAGAAAGCATAGAGCATGAACCTACAGATTGCCTTTCCCCTCTTTTCCTGCTTTTGAAGGGTCGTCGTTGCTGTCTGAGCTTGCTTGTTTTCTTGCTAATATTTCACTACTTTCGCTACTTTCGCTACAAACTTATATACCGCTTCACAATGTTTACAACTCTCTCTAAGCTGTAAAGCCCTCTCTACGGAATCAGCATATTGCCCCCAACAATTTTACTGACCTGAGAAGGATGGAAGGCTGAGTCAACCTTGAGGAGATGAGACTTAAACCGCTGGCAGTCGGCAATCAGTAGAATTAGCCTGTAATACTGCATTCTAACCACTGTGTCTCCATGGCTCTTGTTCTGGTTTGTATTGTAATGGTATTGCTATCCTTTCTAAAATAAAATTAATTTTATATTTCTGAGTTCCATCAATCTATTAATTGGATTTATACATCACTTTAGGCATGGTTTGGTTAATCTTGATTTATTGAATCAGTCATAATTGGTTGGTGTCACAAAACATGCTAAGTTATTAATAATATAGTATAAGTTGAAGCATAATTCAGCTTATACTATTACTGGCCCATGATATTGGGTCACATGAACATAGTAGGCTATGAAGAAATATATTCATGAGGTGTATAAAACACAAATTTATAAAAGGGCAAGTTTTGCAAGTCAAATTATTTTTTCAAGTTATCTATTTCTGCCCTAAAGAGTATGCACCAAATGTTCTGTACTTTAAAAGTTGTAACAGAAAAACTAAACATTTAGAAAATGCTAAAACCAGCTGACAGACCTTAAAGATAGACATACTGTCTCTTAAATGATGCTACCAGGTAGGTTTCCATTGATTTTAGGTAGTAAGATAGTTATTGAAAGCATTTCTGTTTATTTGTTTGAGTTTCAGTATAGTGCCATGATTCTCAAACTGTGCTGTTATGCCCCAGAGCACCATAGCATACTCATAGGGTGCCACAGGGTATTTTACTATTTGATAAATGTCATTGTTCTGTCTCCAGGGCACTATGACACATAGTTTGGGAACCACTATGCTTGCCATTAAAAAATTACTTAGACAATAAGACTACCTGAAAAACTGAAAAAACTTGGAAACCTTTGATAGAATGTATAGATTGTTTTATCAAGAAAATATTTTGTAAAATGTTTGGATGTATAGTGAGACGCTATTTAAATTTGGATTTCACATATTAAATTTATATTTTATTCTTCCTTACTTTTAAACATCAAATATCTTATTGCAATGCTGCTTGGATATTATTTTCATTAGTTTCTCTTCCCCATTCACCTTTCTTTCAAACATAGCAAGCATAACTGAACTATTTCTTGATTTTCAGAAGTTATTTATCTAGAGTATCACTTTAAATTTAAAAGTTTGGTAAATGATAAAGTGTTTCTAATGAATTACGTAGAAATGTTTATGTAACTTTCTTGACAGCAATATAGAAGTGGCCATTACTTTTTTGTGGGATGTTTTTGACTCTCCTAGCCTAAGTTTGCACTACATTATTTCCTTCTGGTCACCCATCTATATAGGAACTGTATTCACCCTACTTAGCTTTTCTAGATAAGTCATTATCAGATAGGCTCTATCACATAAATATTGTTCACTTGATTCTTCAATTTTAAATCAGTTGTGATACATTTAACACCAGAATTGTAATTTAATATGTATTTAAAATACCTTTAATACTTAATTGACTACTAAAGAGACTATAAAATAGACTATAAAATAAAAAGATACCTTATCTGTTCTACAGATAAGCTAAATATTTTTGGACCCATTTGGCACCTGAAATGCTCAGTTTATATGTGAGTATATATTAGTCTGTTAGGCAAAATCAAAGTAAATTTTAAATAATTTAAAATGCAACACATTTATTTTAGAAATGTTAAATATAAGGGTTGGAAAGAATCTTGAATTTTTTTTCCAAATCCTTTGGACAATTTAGGCCCCTGACAGAATCTACCATCTTTCAAGGCAGCTCTTCCATTTTTAAACAGCTGTGTTAAAAATGTACCTGATATCTAATCTACATGGATTAATGCTTCCTTTTGAACATTTGTTCAGTGATTATTCAAAGTTACAGTGGTGCTGAAAAAAAATGAGCTTACAGTGTGACTGAAATTATGGCTTTTGTAGCACCCTTGTGGTCACATGATAAAAATCCAGGTACTTGGCAGCCCACATATACTTATAACTGGAAGGATGTTTCAGTTACCTCCACCCCCTTTATCTTCTCTCATTTATGTCTCTTTGATCCCCTGATGCCCTATCTTGTGGGATGGCAAGTGTAGCTCTGGAACCTGCCTTCCACCCCCTAGGAAACTTCAGTCCCCCCAGCCAACACCAGTGAACATTCACCCAGGTGCCTTCTCTCCCCAGCTTCATGTGGCTCCCTGGTTCAGCAAGTGCCAGCAAGTATTCATTTGCTCCCCAGCCCACTTCAGCATGCACCAGGAAGTTATTTGTCCCTCCGAGTTCTCTGTACCAATCTTTCACTTTTTGCTGTGTCCTTTTCAGACCCAGCTTCTCCAGTGAGCATTTCCTACAATTTCCTACAACCTATTGCATATTGTCCTTTTGGAATAGTTCTGAACAATTCCATCCCATGTTCTACATGATAGGGATTCTGATAGTTAAAAACAGCTGTCATGTTTCCCTCCAGCTTTCTCTTCTAATAGACTAAGCAAACACAAAACCTCCAAATAATCTTTATAAGTATTTCCTCGCACACCACCTTGGATGTTCCTGGATACACTTCAGTTTATCACTCTCGTTTCTAAAATCTGATGCCCAGAATTCAATGTAATATTCTAGTATAGTCTAAATCTGTGATGGCGAACCTATGGCACCTGTGCTGAAAGTGACACACATGCCATCTCTGCCAGCATGCGAGTATTCGCCCTAGATCAGGTCCACTGTGCATGCGTGCGCCTCCCAGCCAGCTGATTGTCGGGTATCTGCCATGCATGTGCAGGGGAGGGGGTCATGCAGAAGATGTGTGCATGTACAGAGGCACGTGCCACATGGGGTCATGCATGCAGGGGCAGGGGATTGCATGCGCAGGGGTGGGGGTTGTGCACACATAGCATGGGTGCAGGCGCACACACACACACGTACATTTTCAGCATGCAACGACAAAAAGATTAGTCATCACTAGTCTAAATAGTGGAGAATACTGGAGAGAAGCGTAAAGGCTTTTCTTGATGTTGACCTTATACTTCTGTTGATGGAGCCAGTGATTGTTTTATTCTTTCATGCAACTGTATCACATAGTTGCTTCTTTCAGACACTTGATCCTCCAAATCACACAGTTCTTTTTCACATGTACTGCTGGACAGATTTACTTGTAGATTTACTTTTGTTGCACTACAAGACCATGACCCCTTTTTCAACTTTTAATTTCCAAACATTATGGGTGCTCAAAGTTGTGACATGCTTTGGGGATTGGATTGTAAAGATATTTTGGTTACTTTAATATAGTTCAGTTTTGCTTGGTGAATAACCACATAAATGTAACTTTTTAACATTTTGTTTCATTTCACAGGTTCAGCTGTCTGTCTCTTTTTGTTAAACATTATTTTGTCTGAGAGTATTAATATAGCTGGCCTCGTTTTCTGTGAGTGTAATAACTGATATATAATGGCTTCTAAAAAAAGAACAAGACTGGGAACATTTACTCATATACACAACCAAATTGGGACTGGCAGAGATTTGTTGCCATCTGAACTACCAACATTGTGAGACATTCTCAGATATGGGCTGCTGTTAAGAGAACAAAGTAGTGATGATGCTAGAAACTACCCAACAGCCAGTTTTGCAAGAGATATATGTCCAAAAGTGTTTGAAAAGTGGAAGTGAGCAGTTCTTTTGTGTCCCCTGTTGTAAATTCACAAGTAACAATTTTGAACAAGATCCAAGAGAGTTGAGATTGAGCCAAAAACATATCTCTTGGTCGAGGAAAGCTAGATGTCAAAGAGACTTTCACTGTGCAACTTGACAAACTGTTTGACATCAAGCGTCGAATTGTTCTGTGTGTCGAATTCAGCTACCCTGCTGGCTGCAGAAAAGCAGCTCACATAAACTATACCTCCCCTAAGGAGACTACGATATCATTGAAGGAACTTGCTTTCATTAAAGGTCAGAGAGACATTGGTTCTTTTGAATCTCACCAGATTGGCTTGCCAGATGTCTCAAGCAGAAATGACTGATCAAAAGGCAAAAGCAGCAAGATGATGAGAGACAAAGTCTCGCTAAATATAAGCAGAGAAATATTCAGACATTTTGATACTGACAAATGAAGTACTTATCTCTTATGATGAAAATGAAGGACATATGACTGATGATGAAGATGAAGAGAAAAGTGATGGAAGTTATGAAGAGACCTTAGACCAAATACACATGTTCTCTACTTCAAAAGAAAAGACAGAACACAATAGATTAGAAATAACAAATGTTGCTATGCAGAGCGTAAGATGCAATGTTGTCTATGTGCCATGATGCCATTACCACAGCTGCCTTCATAGATGCTGGCTTGATCACCGAAGAAGATAAGAGACTTGTAGTTGACCCACAATAAAGTCAAGAGAACCCAGGAAAAAATTATGAAGTCCCTAGATCAAGAATTTGGTGAACTCTGTAAGAAGGGCAAAATAGAATGCATCTTCTTTGATGGCCATATAGATGCAACTAAAGTTATGCTGAAAGCAAACAATTCAGACCAGCAATTTCCCAGTACCATAAAAGAAGAACATTATTCTGTGTGCAGTGAGCCAGGTAGAAGATAGATTTATCATGTCACTCCAGAGAAAGCCTCCAAAATAGGAAAACCTGCTCAAGATTGCAGATAATCTGGTGTATTTCATGAAGAAGGACATTGACAAAAGCTTGAAGGCCATTGGAAGAGATTCCATAAGTGTTAATATTAGCTGTGAAGGTGGTGCAATGCACTGGGTAAAGATCATGATTGCCTGGGAGTTGATCTAGTTGGTATATGCACTCCACATGAATGAGTTACCCCTATGACATTTAATGACAAAATTGGATGGGAAGACTTTGTCTAACAACAAAATGGGCGGGTAAAATTGGCGACATGCTAGACACTGCAACAGAACTTGACATTGATCCTTCATTCATCAGAGTTTTAATTGGTGAGCCTCTCATTTCACTGAGCGACAGTGTTGTAAAGGATCTCTCTACTGATCAAGCACATGGATAAAGGATCACAAAGGCAATAAGGACAGGAGAACTTCTCACAGATCTGGCTTTTCTGGAAAGTGGCTCCATAAGCCATTCACATTGACAAGTGCAAATAGGCTTTGTCAAATATGACTTTCAAAACATGGCTTTAAAGGCAAAGCTCTCCAAAACTTAAGAATGATAACATTGTTGATGTGTAACTACTCTTGCTGGTTCAACATCAAAGTAAAACATTCCTGGGTTGAAGGTCCACAACGTGTTGTTCCAGCTGAAGCAAGTCAGACTGCAAAAGAAAGCTATAATAGATGCTATTTTGCCAACCATTCAGCACTTAGAATGGTACGCTTTCAGTGAAATGATAATCTAGGCACTCTTGTGTTCAGATGACATTCCAGAGAGGAGAGCTGGTGTGCAAAAGATCATTGACTTGAAAGATGCAGACAATGATGTGCTGGGAGATTTTTCTATATAAGAAAAATTTTCTGTACAAGAAAAATGCATTTAATCAGCGCCAGAGCATCCACTCTGCTGGAGTTGATTGACTGTCTGAAGGTGTATATGAGTCACCTTTGATGTGCAAACTGACTACAGCAGAAATAAAGAAGTTCACTGACAAACCAATGCAAGTACTACAGTGGTCATACCCAATCAATAGAGAGATGTGTGAAACAGGTCACAGAGGCAGAAAGCAGAGTACACATGAGAAACATGAGGTTTATATCAGAGGACAAGAAGCAAGTTGGCTGATGTTAAAGAATAAATCAAAATAAGATTTGATGAAACTCACTTAAATATTTTTGTAACTCAGATAATTGCTTTCTGATGTTAATTTATGATTGCATGGATTAGTTGTTGCTTAGATAATAAGATTCATGCAGAAAAAAAATTCATTTTTTGTAGCACAAGGTGTAATTTTGAGATGATAAGGTGAACAGTATTTGTGGGGTAAGTGATCAAATACTAGCTAAATGTTATACAATTAACAGCAGATTTGAATTCTTGGTGTAAAAATACATATTTTTAGAACCCCTCACTAAAAACAATACCAAAGTTAATTTTCACCCCATTAAGTGACATGCCCTAAACCCAGATAGTTCCCTAACATTCCTCTGCAGAATTTGGCTCATATTTTCCAAGATCCATTGTTCCTCTAATACATGTGAACTATAGCTAGGTAATGAAGCTGCAAAGCAGCCCTCCTGCTGTGCTTTAGTTAGGATAAGATACTGATGTTGAAGTATAGTGTTTCATTTTCTCCAAAATTTTCTCATTATTGGCAAAAAGTTCTTTCATTTCATTAGTTCATTGAACATCATTCCAGTATCTTGCTGGATCATCCAAGTAATTTCTGGCAAAACGGAGCTAAGAAGCTGTGCTTTCTGAAAAGTTATAGTATTTTTTAAAATAATTCTTTGCATACTGTTCATGTTCATTGTTTCCTTTATGATGGATGCCTGAATAGCGACATCAAATAATGCAAACATGACCTGACTTTACCTTGATTTTTTTGAAATTCCCAGAGTATTATGTACTCTGTTCTTTGTATGATTTTTTTTTTAGTTTCGAAAAGGAGTAATGTTGATGTTGCATGTTCTTTACATTATCTGCCTGACCATGGATTGATAGATGCCAGAATATTTGGCAATGATTTCTTGTCTTGTGCTTATTCATTATTTTTACTGAATTCTGCAAACATACACCTTGTTGTTTGTAGCATGAAGTTCATGAAGTATAGAGGAGATTGCAATGGTAGCATCAATGGTGTATGTTGTTGTTTTTTTTCCCAATAGGCAAGGGCCCTGCAAATTACACTTGATAGTCATCTCATTGATTGAAACATCTGCTTCAATTTACCTCTTCAGGGAACTGATCATCCCTATTAGAATACGGCTTCATGTATGCTTTCTAACAGACAGTGAATATCCACCCAGTGATGTCATTAAAAATGTGATACAGCATGTTGTTTTAATGGTGTTTGTTCAATCAGCAAGTGTTATTATCAGTAGTCAAATGCAATATTGAATGTAGCATAAATGATAGTACTGTGGGATTGCAGGTGTTTAAAAAGTATTCTTAAGTCTCATCACTATAGCCATGGCTTGCTTTGCAACCCTATACCTATTTACCAAAAGAAGTTATGTGACCTATTTTATTAATCTAAGTATTCTGTATCATGTAAGATTCTGTTACAGAGGCAAGGATGCTGATAGTCCTGCTCCAATTACTTAGTGTTATTAGTAATTTGGTTATGATTCTGATATCTAGGATTGCAGCAGACGTTGTGACAACTGTTTTTGTTACTCTTGCAAATAGAGATTTTCTATGCTTTAGATAAACATCCACTCATACATGCACATGAATGAATGTACAACTACAGGTAGTCTTTGACTTACAACAGTACATTTAGTGACAGTTTAAAGTTACAATGGCACTGAAAAAAGTGACTTATGACCGTTTTTCACACTTAATGACTGTTGCAGCATCCCCATGGACCCATGATCAAAATTCAGGTGCTTGGCAACTGGTTCACATTTATGACGGTTGCAGTGTCGTGATCCCCTTTTGGAACCTTCTGACAAGCTGGGTTACTAACTTAACAACTGCAATGATTCACTTAACAATGGCAAGAAAAGTTGTAAAATAGGGCAAAAAATGTTTCATTTAGCAAAATAAATTTTGGGCTCAAATGTGGTTGTAAGTCGACGACTGTATTATTTCTTTCCTGCTTCAGAATTGCAGTAGACAAACAGCCCTGCTGCTAGCATGTTTTTGAAGAAGCTTCACTGTCCATGACTGTAATAAAATGATGTAAATATGAACAGATAACCTAATTAAGAGTTACCTTAAATGCTGTAAGACTTTCATATATGTTAACAAGTTCCTCATTATAGGTCTTGTATTTCCTATAAAACCCTCTTTTCAATTTAATTTGGCAAACTTAAACCATTCAGGCAGAGAAACATTCTGTGAAAAGCTTTTTGCCTCAGGCTGAACATGTACTGTAAAGTTTCAGGGTTACGGTTCAGCCATTTCAAAAAAACAAGATGAGGAAAATGAGCTCTTTTCATGCTTCTGTCTTTTGGAGAAACACAACATGAAAAATAGAATTCCTTATGACAACTTGGTTAAGTGTACTTGCTTATTGATTTCAATGATACTGTTTTTTTTAATAAACCTGTTTGTCAGTCCCCTTAATAAGCATGCTCTATTGTTTGGATAGACACATACTCTATTTTTATTTTCTTTTGCAAACAAGTGACATGACCAGCTTCATTATTTTAAGTAATATATGGTGCTACAAGGAGTGTAAGGAACTAAAACATAATCACAATCAAGAAAGGGGAGCAGAAATAGTTCAGAGAGGTGTTGAAAGGAAACTGAACAGAAAGTTATACAATCAGTGATATAAGATAGCTTGTCATTTGGATGTTGCTGATTTCTTGGGTGGAAGATGCTTACAGAAACAGGATGGTCATATGTTGGGATAACATATAATGTCAGCTGAACTTGCTGAAATATGAATTAATGGTTCACAGGCTATTACGTTAATGCATCTCCATGTTTCTCAAACCACTTGCCAAATGTCTGTTAATTCAGAAGTACAGAGGAAGAAGGCTAGAATTTAAAACCTGAAGCATGAATATGTAAGCTTTTTGCTTTTTTACAGAGAAATGGGCAATCAACTCTTGAGTTTGCGATTTAATTGTAATAATTGTAATAAATAAATATTCCAATTCAAACAAGTTGGGTCTTGAAATCCCCTGCAAGTCTAGCCAATAGTTGAATTATAGGTTAAGTGTTTGAAGATTGGTGATTTACTACCAAGTCTGTTACTAAAGAGCAGGAACAAGTTAATGGTTTAGTGTGTTGTTGAACTCAATTATTGTGCTTTGTTAAAACTATGACTAAACTGCCATAGTGTAATTGTTTAGACAAAGTCAAAGACTTCAGCTAAACCTTTGTTTGTCTTCTATTATCAAGTTACAGATAGAGCAGACTTGCAAAACAGCATACAAACTGCCAAGCACCCTTGAGCAGCCCACTGATGTTTTTTTTTTTTTAACTTAGCAAATTCACTGACTTCAAAAAAACTAAACAGGATTAAGTTGAATCTGGTTTGCACTGGATAAAAGCTACCAGAAAATACAATACCTGTAGTGAAGTACTGGGAATCCTTGCTTAACAGCCCTAATTGGAATCAGAGTTGCCAACACGAAATGAAGCAGTTGGTAGGCAAAACATCATATGACTGTACCATGTAGTGATGGTAATTCCAGTAGTCTCATTTGTGGTTGGTCATTGCTCAGGATTACATTGTTGTTAGGCCAGGACCTCATGCTTCTCCAATGAGCTGTTCAGAGCATCCAGTAGTGGGAAGTGCTTCAGTCTCTGGATATCTAGGCTGGGTTTAATTTGTGGAACGTTCCTCCTCCTCCATGGAACGATTGCCGCAGCATCTTTTTCTCTTAATCGATCTGCGGCATGACTTTTTACTACAAACTGAGTCATATCGCTCTCTCTCCCGAACGCCATTTGAAGTGGAGAATTCAAACTCTTGATAACTTCCACCTTTTCCTGCTGCTTAGCTTAAAAAAAAAAAAAGCCACTGGCGGCTATTCATTCACAAGGCAGGAAGTTGTTGCTGAGGAACGTGCCAAAAGTTTAACAGCTGGAGGCCATTTTGTGCTGTCAAAACCTCATGGCTGCACGCCATGTGCAGGGATGCTGCTGATAAATGCTGCCTACATTTATCAATCTGGGCCTTTAGGTGTTCGCAATTTGTCTGTTTGGCTTTACTTTGCACGTAATTTTTGTGTCATTTAATTAACATTCTTATACATTTGTACTTATAAGAGCAATAATAATAATAATAATAAAAATTTATCTTCAGAATAATATTTTAATTTCAATAAAATATTATTACTGAGATACGACTCTCTCTCTCTCTCTCTCTCTCTCTCTCTCTCTCTCT